>JALPBY010000049.1:0-141239 GCA_026538315.1 Cryptococcus sp. GC_Crypt_6 | reverse complement strand
TCGAGGCTGTGCCTCATCACACCTATTTCCCCGACAAGGACAATGATCATCTCCTTACTCGCAACACTTTTGGGTCTTATGCAACGTGGGACTTGTGACGTATTTCCCGCCCAGGTTCATGCGGTATCGCAGTATGTACACCGTCAATGGTGTGCATCGCATTCCATCATTGACTGTTTGAGCTGCGCTGCAACGTACGAAGAATCAGAGGTATGGAGCGAGAGATAGCGGGAACCACAGCACGTGATAGTCCGATGGCCGGGATAGAATGCGAACAACACCACCCACGGCGAGGACGGCAGCGGTCGTCGACGGCGTGATGTACGAGATGCGTAGAGGTGAGACGTATGGAACGTTGTGAAGAGAGCGTGCAAGACGATCCGGGGAGAAAGTCAAGGGACCGGCCTTGACAGACCGACAGTGAGTCTTGCGGTCGCCGACGCCAGCAGCGATGAGTTTCATGTTTGTACTCACCGGCCACTCACCATTGGCACATGCTTCAATACGAGCCCAGCGCCTGTCGAAATGCCTGCACCGTACTCCTTCCGTTGGGCTTTTCCCTGCCTTATCACAACGCTCTCGCTCGCTCCTTCCGTACGCTCTGTTGCGGTACACTATATAATTTAGCAATGCAGCCCGTCTCACAGCTTCTTGGCTATCCGATATAGTATAACGGTTAGTATATCCGCTTCTCACGCGGGTGATCAGGGTTCGATTCCCTGTGTCGGAACGTATTCTTTTTTGGCAGTTGACAAGGTCATCAGGTTCGTAGGAAGTTCGTACAACGGATACGGCGGTCTCGTAGATATGTTTGGAAGTCTCCGAGACGGACACAGCACGTCTTGCAGGCTAAGAGGGATCGGTGACGCAAGGAACGATACCCCTTCGTGAATATATGACAGGTGTATTGCTCATGGCATTTCCAATCCCGATGCGAGAGATATACTATCAGCACTCGTAATGATTCGTTGAAAGCTGTTTGTATTGAGAGTCACTGCCATGTTGCGTATAAACTGGCTGATAGATTGTAATGCGGTCCTTTGATCTCGCTCACGGCAGTCGTCCTTTGATGAAGACGAAATGGCATCAAAGGACGAAATGGCATAGGCTTCGAACTGGTCTCGTTCTCATCAAGTTCTTCCTCGTTTGCCGTGTGTCCAACTCTATTTCAGCGAACTGTCCCTCCCCGCCACCGCTGCTCCGAGATCACGGGCATCTTGCATTACTGGTCAGACAGAATATGGGCGCAACAAAATCTGCCACAGCACTGGACTCGCTATATCGCGCTGCCTCCGAGGGCAGGTATGAGTACGCCCAAGGTGTACTGGACGGTATGAAAGCGTCGTCCGACAGCGCCTCGTCCGATTCTGATGGTGGTCCCGTTCCCCACACGGCTTCCCACTTGGATACTAGTCCATGAGTCATACTGCACAATCTCAGTCGCCTCAATTTTGCTTGTCTCGCCAGCGGGAAACAAGTGTCGGGACGAGTATATGTATTGGAGACACTAATTTCGATTTTGCCTAGACTGAAATTACCATCCCATTCTGAGAATAGCTGGAGCGATAATCACCGTTATCATGACGATAGGGGCGATCATTCTAGCGGGAGAAGACGACGTCGATTACTCCCGAGGCGGGAGCATCGAAACGACAGGTATGAGGAAGACGACGAGTTTGATAGCGAGCACGAGGAGGACGAGTGTTCACCCCGGGAAGTGAATACTGGTACTCGTTCTCGATCCCATTCTCAGACTCTGTCTCCCAACCAGAGTCTAGGGGAAGATATCAGTTCAACGATATTGAGCGGATTCTTCAGAGCTCTGGGCGGCGTCGCCGCCTCAAGCCTCTTCGGCCCAGCGACAGGGATCTCATATAATTTTTCCCCCACACTCGCAACGTACGTCCCACCCCGACAGGAAGACGGACTACGTATCGCTTGTACCCGGGGGACACGCGTTTTATCTGATACTAGACCGCAATGCGTTATCCATGCTGTGACTACATCTTTTTTCACCATACAAGTACAACACATATGTAGCAGATGACTCTCTATCAGCGAGCTGGATCTCATGCTGGATGTCCGCTTCGCAGTGCTGCACGCTGCCCTTCTACTTATTCCACAGACCGCTCTGCGATGGTCCCACACCGGCATAAAGCTATTCGCGCATCTTCACCACCCTGTGTAGATCCACAAACGCCGCGCCTGTAGCTCCATCTTTCTCACGGAGCGTTCTCAATACCATAGCCGTCTGCGTAATAGACTGTTGCAGGTGGCTGACAGGTTTGATCCCCAGTGTCTCTGCGATGTGTCATGTTAGCATACTTATTAAATCAGGAATGTAGCAGACGAGCTCACGTTTGAGAAGCATTACCACATCATCTGCCAATTTCTCCCTTCTTTCCTTCCATTCCTCCTGCACATGGTCGAAAGACGGAGCACCGAGCGTTCCAAATGCCTCATGTAGCATTCTCGCGTCGTCCACACTCCACTTCTCCTTCCTGCATGTGCTGAGCAGCTCGCGCCCAGCGGATATAGCTTCATCCACCGTGTCTTCACTGTTCACCGTCTCGTCATTCATGGAAGAGGTGTAGACGAGATGTAGGAATTGGTGGATCTTCAGCCGTGCTCGGAGTGAAGGATTGTCTGAGGATGCCAGAACAGACGAAGTGTCAAGGTCGGCTAGCAATTCCCATGGAACAGGACCAGCGAATGAGTTTGCAAGAGCGCGTCGGATATGCGCCAGAGCAGCGAAGCGGGAGGAAAAATCAGTTAGGCGAGGTGTAAAAGACTGTAGCGCTTTCGAGCCACTTGTGTCCGCATCCTTGACAGCATCGTTTCCGCTGGCTGTACCAGCCAGCCAGCCTCGCTTCTGCATGGCACTGCGGAGCAACGATAAAGCCTTGTCATGCCCGTTATTCTGCAAGTGATCGAGAACGAAAGCTGCCGTAGTTTTGTTGAGCGTATCGTGCAACGGCGAACGGGTCGGAAGACCGATTGACGGGGCAACAGAAGATGGTCGTTCCGACTTGGTTTCGCCCGCTTCCAGCTTTTCTTTGCTCTCGGTTTCGTCGTCGATATCTACAATATCCATATCCTCCTCTTCATTCCGTTTGAAGACCTGATCCACCAGCCGCGGCACGTTATTGACAACCTGGTCCTTCGTAGCCTGCCGCCATATAGAGTCCTGGGCATCCCGTACATATCCGTCGATATCGAACATGAATGGCCCGGCGAAGTTGACCGCCAGGGATTCGCCGATGGTTCGTAATCCGATGGCAGGATGCAGACCTTTGCCAAGCTTGGAGAAGCGGTAGCCTGATAACGCCAATAAGCATAAAGTCTTCGAAGACTCTCATACAGCAATCTCACCCATCATCTTCCCGTTTTTGGTGAAGAAGGCCCGCCCGGTCGTAAAGTCGATTCCGCAGCCGACCACATCATCGGCTACCATCAGACTCAGCATTGACCATCGGATGTTACAGCATAAAACTCACTCGTCCAGGTCTCGCTGAACTTCTCCCCTCGCCCTTGCCCTTCGAAGCTTCGACCATCGTCACCGTGCCATCCCCAACTACCCTTGTCCCACCCAACGAGTCTACGCAAATCGGTGTCTTGCGACATCCATCCAACACTCATGAATCCTTCTTCGCCCTTGTTCACGACCAACGCTTCATAATAATGCACACCACATTCTATAGGTATTGCAGTAGTCGTCCGAAGTGCCGTTGCATCCGAATCTGTATGGGTTGGGTTGCAACCGGTGAAAGTAATGAGAGGTCGAGGAACGCCCTTTGCAGAGTAGTGACTGGACAGCGAAAGATGAGAGCGACGGGTGGGAAGATCGAATTCGGAGGGGAGGGGAGCCATGACCGATATAGTCGAGAAAGAGAGGTAGCTTGCGCGACCGCCATCTTGGGATGCGCAAGAAGAGGCGCACGCGCCATTTGCCTTGCGACGTTTGACGAGTCGAGATGTGCCCAGATGCAGAGCGTCGGGATCGTCTTCGTGCTCCCTCCTCAGGCGCCGCGCCCCTCCACTTCTGACTAACAGGGGGGAGACTGTGTGTATCAGATCGCTATTCGTTGGATCCCAACCTGTAGCCTCGGCATTGCCTCGTAGAGGTGGAGGAAAGTTGACAGTCGGCTCGGCGTCAATGAAGCGGAGATCGGGTGGTGCACCGATACGCTGTAGGAAAGACCGGCGACGCCGATTATTGCCTCCACGCGCAAGAGGAGTTCTGGACTCTCTTGTAGCAGCGCTCCCCCATCCATCAATGTCAAATTCCAATTCGTTCTCCATGTCATGGTGCATGGAGACTCTAACGCCCCACTGCTCCCCATCGTCAGAATCGTCTTCCGCATCCCAAATCCCGAATCGACCACCAGGATTGTAGGGTTGGATTCCCTCGGGCTCAGCGTTCGGTTGCGGATTAGGTGCTGATGTTGGATTGCCGCGTCTTCTGCGAAGGAAGGAGGTGATATTTTGACCACTGCCGTCCAGTGGATTAACTTCTGTCGCAGCGTCATGACCAGAAGCCGAGTCATTAATAATATCGCCTTGATCTTCAAATAGCCACGATGGAAGTGTCGCGTAGCCACCCCGTTGAGCAGCAGCTAGTCCGCCAGCCCATGTCGGTCTGTCCTCCTCGTTTCTAGTCCTCCGAGAAGTCGCTCCACTTGCACCCGTAGGCAAAGCCCGCACCATCCTCAGTTCGTCCCGACCAGCTGTCGCTTCGTCAAGAAGTATTGTTCGCCGCCTCCTTCTCCGCGCTTCAAGCCCAGCCAGGACTTGGTCCGTTCCTGTACGAGGGTGGGATGGACTGCTCTCGGACACATCAGTTTCTCTCAGTAGCTCTTCCAGTGTGAGCACAGGAGCGAGACGATGTCGAGATTGATATCGAGCAGCTCGATTTGGTGAGGGAGATGGAGGACTTGTGCCACGCGGACGACTTGGTCCTGCTATTGGCGTGGATGCATTGTCTCTCGCCTCTGGATTGCGAGCTCCGTTGGCGACTGCGTTGGTCCTAGCGTTGTGAGATCCACTTGGCGTGCTGATCATTGGTGAATGAGAGGATTCCGTCGCAGCGACGGCAGGGTCGGCATGTGTTTCTGGTGGAGGAGGTGCGCGGCTCCTCCAAGGTGGCGAAGGGTGCAGGTCCAAGTTGATAGCATCATTGTACAGATTCAGTTCGTCCAGCGTATCTTGTCGGTCGACATCATCGCTTGTCCAAGGCGAATGATCTGCTTGGTCTCGATGAGGATGGGAGGAGCGAGCGGCGATACTAGCGTAGGAAGGTTGAGATCGACTAGAAGAGCGTCTGAGAGGTGGGAAGGGGTCTACACTTGGTGATTCATCCCGTCTGGGAGGCATGTCGAGTCAAACTATGCGATCCTGCGCTATACGACGTGGTTATAAAGAATGTCGTCAATAACACCAAAAAGAGCGTGAACGACGACAAAGCTTGGTAACAACAAATGGACAATGGAAAGAATGGGAATAGGCGGGCATGACAGCTTGACCGTAGATAATCAGGCTCGCACCAGACTCGATGATTTGCTGGATAGGCGTTCTATTCACACGCTCTAGGCTCGTTTGGGCACGCCTGTTTGCCTGTATCAGTACGCGTCTTGACAGCTGTTCGTCTCACCTACTCGAATACTAACTGTTTTCTCTTATTCACCGTCCTTTTCAACGCCTGTTCTCGTCAAGGCCTCTCGTCTCCCACCTAGGCAGCAGTCGTGTTATCATCTTGCCCACACGGCACAGACGCAGCTGCCTCCTCGACCCACCCCAAGTTACCCCGGGTCAATGTCCCGTCAGCCCAACCACGGCTATCCTTCATCCTCGACACCGAACTATCCGACTTACCCTCAGCAGCCTGCTATCCAACCGCAACCTGGGAACGAGTACCCTTATCAAGTCGGCGCAAACTATTTCGACTCTACGGGCTACGCACCTCACTACGACAGTACTCTTCAACCAGGTGCCTACCCCCCACCTGTCACACCGCAATACTACGTCCCACAACAACAAAATAGTCCCCGGTATCTCTCTCAGCCGCAACCGCAAGCATCACCAGCATATCAATCACCTCACAACCTCTCGCCTTACCCGCAGTTCTCTCCACAGACCAACTACAGTGCATCACCAGGACTTTCTCAAACGCAGCTCACTCAGCCTGTCTACAACGGTCAACCTCTGGTCTCTGGTGGATACGACGCTGTGGACCCGGCTATCGTTCATCAGCAGCCACCTTCTCAGTATCACGATTCCTTGCCTGCTCCATCAGCGATCTCGTCCGCGTCCGCCGCCACATTCCCTTCACACCCGTCCCCACTGAAGATCAAGCTCAAGGCGCCTTCCTCCGCGTCTGTGCCAGCTTCGTCAACACCACTCAACATTCCTGCAGCGTCTGGTCGGTTACATCCACAGTCGCACAGAACGGCAGTCGACAGTGAGGCAATCATGTCGAACACAGGTAGACCGAAACGGGGTGCGTCGCAAAAGGCGCAAGCGCAGATCTTTAGTTATCGCGATGACGACGACGAGGACTTTGAGGACCCTGTCGAAGATGCCGATGGAGATGTAGACGCCTTTGGAGAGGTCGACGACGACGGTTATGCGGAAGACAAGCCTGTTATCAACTCTGCATGGACAGACACGGCTGACCGACCTCGGCGCGCACACAAAGCACCTGAACGATTTGGTGAGGGAGAAACTGATGTTGTGCCAAATGTGTCGCCTGAATCAAGACAGGTCGGGGGACGATCAAGGAGGAGAGTCATCGCCGATCCTGACGAGAGCGAGGATGAGGGAGAGTTTCGCCCACCGCCTCGGAACGCCTTCCCTACCCGATCCACCAGGAACTCTTTGGCTTCAGTCCCGGCCGAGCCCGTTGATGTTCCTGGACCATCATACGTCAACGGTCATGGGCGCCGAAAAGCGGGCCCCGGACGACCGAAAAAGGAAGCACGCCATTCTTCAGCAGACGGTGAAGACTTCGAGCCAACAGATGAGGAATCCCGATCGGAAGGTCCATCTAGCGATCCTCTGGGCAATTACGAGGAGGAAGAAGAGGAAGATGCAGATGATCACGATTCGTTTATATCCAACAGTCCGAAACGTCGTACTCGTTCTTCAGGAGCCACACGTTCGACAACAACTCGCCGAAGCACTCGTGCGGCAGCCAAGCGTCATGACGAAAGCTCCGACGATGAGTACGGCGGAGGACGGCGCAACCTTAGGAAGCGGACTTCGAAACCAAATTATCATATCCCTACCATGGACGAATTGAGGGAGGAGATGACCGATGTCATAGCGGCAGCATCTCGCCCTAATGGCCGACCTGGTGGTTCCACTGGAGCAGCAAGAGGAGTGAGATTTGGAGGTGCAGCGGCCGCTTCGGCATTGCCATGGTCGATGAAGGGAAGAAGTTTGACTCAAGCGATGGGTGATCCAGACACGAGTGATTCAGTCAGTCAACATCATATCTCCGCAAACAAACCAAAGCTGATCACGTACGCAGGACGACTTTGCGACGCCTCTCAAAAGCGGAGCTGCGGGTCCGTCGTTATCCAACACTACTACTGTCGCTCGCAGTGGTACTGGCGGTCCTTCTGATGTACCGAATTTCGGGCGAATCAACCCCAAATCCAGTAAGTATGGCAGCATGATACACGAACGCCCGCTGACTACGTCACAGACCTTGCCGATGCTGACCCGCTAGGCGTGGACATGAACGTTACCTTTGACAATGTCGGCGGTCTTGACGATCGTGAGTTGCAACTTTACATTCGAAGCGTCACTAACGAAATGATTTCAGACATCAACCAGCTCAAGGAGATGGTCGCACTCCCTCTCCTGTACCCCGAGCTCTTCCAGCAGTTCGGGATCACCCCGCCTCGAGGAGTCCTATTCCATGGTCCTCCGGGTACGGGTAAAACACTGCTCGCTCGTGCACTGGCCGCCTCATGCAGTACTGGCAACACAAAAATTTGTATGTGCAGCCGCAAATCTTGGAGAAGCATTCGTGCTGACCTATCTTTTCAGCCTTCTTTATGCGCAAGGGTGCAGATGTCCTGTCCAAGTGGGTTGGTGAAGCCGAGAGACAACTGCGAATGCTTTTCGAGGAGGCGAGGGCCTCGCAGCCTAGTATCATCTTTTTCGACGAAATCGATGGCAAGTGATTTCAGCAAACAAGACCATCATTGGGTCTAGCTAAATATCGCGTACTTCTCGTAGGTCTCGCTCCCGTCCGGAGTAGCAAGCAAGATCAGATCCACGCCTCTCTTGTGTCCACCCTGCTTGCCCTGATGGACGGTATGGACGGACGAGGTAAGTCTCGTCTGACGTGAGTGCACAGGATCAGCTGACTTTGCCCATCAGGTCAAGTCATTGTCATCGGAGCGACAAATAGGCCAGATGCTGTGGATTCCGCTCTCCGCAGACCCGGACGGTTCGACAGAGAATTTTACTTCCCCTTGCCCAATCGTGCGGCAAGAAAGAAAATTATTGGTATAAATACCCGCAAATGGGAACCGAAACTATCAGACGAGTTCTTAGATAAGCTTGCAGTATTGACAAAGGGCTACGGCGGTGCCGACCTTCGTGTGAGTGTTTGCCGCTGAGGGTTCGAGAGATAAATTCTGACACCAAACTGTTTGTAGGCGTTAAGCACTGAAGCTGCGCTCAACGCGATTCAGAGGCGGTACCCTCAGATTTACAAAACGCCTGATAGATTGCAGTTGGAAACTGGCTCGATCCATGTTCAAGCGAAAGACTTTATGATGTCCATCAAGAGTTCGTCGTCGATCATCATCTGATGCGCGGTCTTATGTGCTCATCCACTTATTGATTCTACAGAGATCGTCCCGTCATCTGCCCGATCGACTTCATCACCGGCCATTCAACTTCCACAACATCTCGTTCCACTACTTCAAGCACCGCTCGAACGCCTCAACGCTGCTATTGACCATGTCTTGCCACCCAAGAAACATCGCACGGCTCTAGAAGAGGCAGAATTTGAGGATGAGGATGGTGACTCCTTTGAAAAGCATATGATGCTGCAGTGTGAGTTACCTTGATGTTATCTCCATCGCGGGCTTACACTGTCGCAGCTTTGGACAAATTACGCACGTTCCGACCGAGAATACTGGTTCACGGTGCACATGGACTAGGACAGACATTCCTCGGTCCAGCGGTGCTCCATCATCTTGAGGGTTTTCACGTCCAGAGCTTTGATCTGGGGACATTGATGGGTGATTCGACCAGAGTAGGTGGCAACTGAGAATACAGAAACAAGTTCATATGCTTACTGATTCCCCATTATCCAGAGCATCGAAGCTTCTGTGGTGCAACTCTTTGTCGAAGCAAAGCGCCATCAACCCTCGGTCATCTTCATTCCTTCATTGTCTCAATGGGCCAGCACTATTACCGATACAGCTCGATCGACAGTGCGAGCGCTTCTCGATGGGATACCGCCATCTGATCCAATCTTGCTTCTGGGTATGGCGGATGGCCCGTTAGATGACCTCCCTGCGGATGTACGAGCCTGGTTCGGTTTTGCACCGGAGAACAAGATCGAGCTAGTTCTACCAACACCGGTAAGTCATCCCACTCCTTGGTCGGCCCTGATCTGCCAGCTGATTCATGTCGTAGTCCGAGCGATCAGAGTATTTCGCCGACCTCGTAGAGTCAGTTCGTAAACCACCGACAGACTTCCCCGACGGCATTCCTCGGAAGAAAAGAGTATTGGAGGATCTTCCGCTCGCTGCTCCTTTACCACCTCGTCAACCAACCGAGGCGGAATTGGCCAGAGAAGAAGAAAAGGATCAAGCGGCAAGAAATATGATGATCTTAAGCTTCACTGCTCTCGTTCAAGAGTTTATCAAGCGGTTCAGGAAGGTTGTCTTGACGGTCAAAGTGAGTTAGAAACTCCTGGTAAAATCGATCGAGCTAATGCAGGCGACGGTGTAGGAAGACGCCATGGGTTTAGAGCGATATCTGGCAGAGCAAGCGGCCTTGCCTGCGGCCACTGCGGACCCAGCAGCGGCGACTGTGCTCGAAGAAGCTACCGCGCCTCCCGTTAATGGTGGTACGGATCCAGCGCCAATCGCCGATGTCTTCTCTGCAGCTCCTGCAGACCCTATCGCTGTTCCCGACGCCGCGGCCGACGCTCCTGCGACTACCGCTTCAACTGCTGCAGATGCAATTGTGACATGGCACGCTCACCCCATCGACATCGATACTATCCACCGTAAATTGGTTAAACACAAATACTATACTCCGTCTGATTTCCTGGAGGATATCGCGAAGATCGAAGAGAATGCGTACAGACTACCGGATACAGATCGCCAGGCCAAGATAGCGGAGATGGCTGCTAATGCGAGATTACACGTGGCTGGTTTTGATCCCAAATGGACTCCCGAGTTCGAGAGATACTCCGAGAGAATGAAAGCCAGAAAAGCGGAGAGGCAGAAGAAGAAGGATGCAGAAACTATCAAGGTCAATGGGGAACTGGAAGCAGAGGCCACCGCGGTCGACGGGGCTAGTCTGAAGAGGCCTCGTCAGGAGGGCGAGGATGATGAAGAAGACAATTCGCATGGGAGAGAGAAACGAGCAAGGGACGAAGCGATGGATGTCGATACTCTTCCTCCGTCAGTCTCCTCAAACGGTATCTCTTCCGGACCGCTATCTCTTGCTGCTCCTTCTGCGGCGGACCCAATACTCTCCAATCCCCTGCCCAGTACATCAACTCCGTCGCCTGTTCCGTCCGCGCCGAACGACTCATCAGCACTGACCGCCGCTGCAGCGGTCACCGTACCCCCACCTCGACCTGCGCCAGTAGAACACCCGCCATTCATCGTCCCGACCTCTCTCACATTTCTCAAAGATGATTTGCAAATAATGACAGCGCAATTATCCGTCGATCAGCTAGAACAGCTCCGAGCAAGTCTCTTTGACCGTCTGTGGAGATCTAGAACAGATTGGGATAGGACTTTGGTCGTAGATGGTATGAGGAAAGCGGTGTTGGAGTTCACAGAGGGCGTAAGGAAGTGGAAGGAGGCTGGTGGATGGGAGGGCATGTAGCGGTTGTATGGATCTTGGATGGCGGAAAGTAAAGATTATACTTGCGAAGGGGCCTCAGATGTCATCATGGAAACCATTTACTTACCTCAGATATCGGCAATTGTTGCACATGGATTGACGAACATTGCCCAGCAGAGACCAAATTTATGAATGCATTGCTCGAGGCCTTCTGCCGCTGTCTACTTTCGATCTATGGACTTCTGACCTGATTTCGTTTTCATTATCTTTCGCCCACCGCTCGCTCACCCGCTCGCTCGCGCGCTCTCGACTACTGCTTCTTGTGCTCCATCTGCGCCCACTCTGGGGGCTCGTCTTTTCCTTCATCCTCGAGCTTGTCGCCTTCCTCCTTCGTCTGGTGCGTACTGCGCGGATCGTGCTCTGCCGGAGCGTAGACTGTGAACAGCTGAAGGGGGTTTGGGCCGGTGTTGATGACTACACCAATGAACATGTATTAGCGGGTCAAATCACGGCGAATGTCAGATGTACAAAGTAGGAGAGTACAGAGTATACTGTAGCAGGGTAGAGAGGAGCGAGTAGAGAGAAGAGAGAAGAGAGAAGAGGACGATCGCTCACAGTTATGCTTTGTGCCTTGGGGGACAATGACGAGGTCTCCCGCAGACACCTCTTTCTCTTCCCCTCCAACGATCGCTTTGGCGGTTCCAGAGGTGAAGACGAGGTGTTGGTCTACGTGGTGGACCTGGGTAGTGGGTTTGGGTTAGCGAGTTCTGACATGACGGCAGGGTCACTTGGATTGGAAAGAAGGGTAGGAGGGTGAGGACTAGTCTGATAGACAAATAGTACTAGTCTACTACTGTAGTATACTACTGTAGTATACTCTTTCTCACTCTGCTCGCGCACTCGCACTCGCATCCGCACTCGCACTTACCTCTTCGCCGATATCGCCTCCTACGGGGATAGTCATAATGACCAACTGACTACTCTCTCCAGTCCAAAGAACGTTCCTAAACTCCGAGTGCTCGGAAGGCAACGCCGTGGTCATACGTGGGAACACGGCCATTTTGTGCTTTGGCGGCGAAGTCGAGTTGGCCTTGGAGTCGACGGTGACGTGGGACATTGCGCGTGTGGTTGTGTATATACTGGGTCTGGAGTATAGTGTGTGTGCTGAACGAGGAGAAATGGATCGGGAGAGTGCACGACGGATTGACATTTGCGATCTATTATACGTTGCAAGCTGTCTAATAGCTGCAAGCTACAGACTCGCCTCGCTTGATATAAGTCGTGCTAAATATCCCATTGCACCACACCTCGATCTGACGTCAGACTACACTGTCTTCTATCGGCAACAGCATACATAGTTTGTATCACTCGTTCCTGAGATTGGTGGCGATCGAGCCGTTCGCGCTCGTTTGCTTCCGAGCAGTGTGGCATCGCGCATCGCATTATGTACATCATACTGTAACCGTCTAAATTACCTTGCGACCGCTGCAGCTCATTGTTCACTCTGGCCACAAGCTCGATGGATACAACTGCAATTACTTCCGATAGGTGTCAAAGGAACGATAATGTTCGTTGTTATCGTCATCGTCTTTCTTACATTCCTTGTCACGGCCAACTTCCCTGGAATCAAAGGGGGTGAAAGCTACGAGCACAAAGTATCGTCAACTGCGTATCAAAGTAGGGAGGGTGAAGCTGTGCCAAGTCTCACAAGAATGGAGAGTTGTCGGTCGTGTAGCAGAGCATCACGGATGGAGCAGTAGGCGAACAGTACTTACACTCCCTACAATGATGTCGTAGTCATCCTGCTTGTGTCGTCAACACATCATATATGCAAAGAGCTCTTCTCAATCCTCTCAAGCTGTATAGACCTGTACCACGACCCTGCTTATAGGTATACTGTAGATATATACCGTCGGATTGTGCATTCACTGCGACCTCTCACGATCTCGCCGCTATTCCGACAGATCTGACACAAGCAAGGAAGCAACGACCATGCCATCAGATAGCAAGTCGGCGTCGGGGTCCAAGTCCAAATCAGCCGACAAGCGGAAAGAGTATATGAAGAAAGCAGATCCGGCAACTGTGGAAGAACTAGTAGAGAGTGAAACGCTGGAAAATCAGTGGTTCAAAGATGGTGATAAAGCGAGCTGGAGACCTGCGTGGGCGGATGTGCAATTCGTGCGTGACGCCGTCTCACATCAGACATTGTAATGATCCTATACTTGATAACAAGTGACACACCATGAGTACTGACCATTCCCCCGTGTTGTTGCGCAGGACAACGACGCATGCCTCAAGGACCTACTGAAGAACCCGCAAGACGGGTTTTACGCTCCGGCAGGAACGTGCGTATGCGTGCACCACTATATCTGTCATCCTGCAACTCTGGTGGATGTAGGATATTGGCTGACTTCCGTATCTGGCAATAATGCAGTGTGCTACCGCTCGGGGCGCAATTGCCAGAGATGACAGTACTGAAGTACGGCGGGTGGGTCGTGTCTCTGCTTGTCCTTCGTCTCGCTCCCCTCGTCCTAGCTTTTGTGATGCAGTAAGCATAACATGCTGATGCTTACTCTGTGCCTCTGCCCGCTCGACTTAGCTACATCCCCGAGGGCACATCATTCCCCGGCGGGGTAATGATCCCCATGCACGCACGAATGGTCAACGTATGTGCTTCCAATACCTCTCTCCAAGTCCGCATATCGTATACATAGCTTACTGACGTGTCATTGCCACGCCACAGCTTCTACCGCAAGAGACAAAGAAGCCCTCATCGAAAACGGTATCTAAGTCACTCTGCTTGCTTCAGTAACGAACGATGATTCTGCAGCTTGTGCAAGTAGCATGTGCACAGATGGTGCCATAGTGTACATATATGAGAATGCAATGTACTGTGTACTATGGATTATACTTACAACATCAACGTCTCCACTTATCTTACCCGTGTGCGCTGTCCAGGTCTAAGACCTCAGCTCGATCGGCGGTGGAACAGCAGGTATCGATCCTAGCTCAAACGCCGCTGCTTTGAACGCAGCTACGATCGCATCGCTCAACTTTTCTCCTTTCTCACTTCCAGCTTCAGTGGCCAGCGTCCAAGACCACGGATCATCATAGGACCAACTTTCAGGTACCGGTCCTTCTGGCTGTGCCGCCTTTGGCGCAGTGATAGTTGAGCCGAAGGCAGAACCAAAAGCAGAACCTGAATTTGCTGCAGGGGGAGGAGCGGCACCGAAAGCGCTCGTTTGTCCAAATGCCGACGGAGCGGAACTGCCCCCGCCACCGAATGTTGACGAATTGCCAAAGGCCGAAGTTGGCGCTGTGGAAGCTGCAAAAGGATTGGTCGTACTTGAGCTTGGCGTAGCGACAGACGCAGGAGCTGCTGGTTGCGAGGTTTGACCAAAAGGATTGGCCGGCTGAGATGGAGCTGGAGCAGCAAATGGATTGGACGATGCAGGTGCTGAGGAAGAAGTGGACGGACTGCCAAATGCACCAAAACCTCCTCCTGTTGGAGCTGAATTACCGAACGCTGAAAAGGCAGAGCCTGAGCTGGCCTGTCCTAGAGATGAAGAGGGCGCTTGTGGTATACTACCAAAAGCGGCTGGTTTAGCCGGCTGACCAAACGAGGATTGACCAAAAGCAGATTGCCCAAATCCTGCGCCTGCAGCTGGGGTCGTGGTCGATCCACTACCTCCGCCAAATGCTGATGAGCCAAATGCCGATGGCGCCGGTGTAGAGGAAGCGGGAGTGCTGGTCGCGCCGAATGCTGACGGTGTAGCAGAGGTGGAAGTTGAGCCGAAAGCCGAGGGAGCTGCGGATGATCCGAAAGCTGATGTAGTCCCACTTGGCTTGGCAGTTTGGCCAAAAGATGATGCTCCGAAAGCTGATCCGCCAGAAGCAGACGACGGCCCGAATGTTGATGTCGGGGTGGAGGACGCACCGAACGCAGGAGTCGCAGCCGGCTTAGCGCCAAAAGCGGATTGTCCAAATGCCGAGCCTGATGCTGGTGTCGTGGTCGAATTGGATGCGCCGAATGATGATGAGCCGAATGCCGAGCCTGCAGGTTTTTGACCGAATCCTGATGAACCAAAGGCGCTTCCTGCAGCAGGCGTGGTTGTTGGAGTAGACCCGAAAGGTGAAGATTGGGTTGTACCGCCAAAAGCCGATGGTTTAGCTTGGGATCCGAACGAGCTCGAGCCGAAAGCGGAAGGCTTGCTATTCGCTCCAAAAGCACTTTGTCCAAATGCTCCACCTCCAGCTCCACCTGCGGTCGAGGTCTGCCCAAATGCTGATCCGCCACTCGCCCCAAACGCGCCCGTCCCACTTCCTCCTGCCGCTGCACTACTCCCGAAACCCGTCCCTCCGTTTGATGAGCCTGCCGTAGCATTTCCTCCCAATGCTGCTGCCTCTGAGAACTCCTTCGGTCTCGCGTCGCCTGGATTAGTGCCTTGAGGGAATCGCGCATCATGTAGCTTCTCAGCGACTTTGTATGTTGTCGCCAAATTCGAGACGGCTTGTGAAATCGTGCTGCTCGCTTGCGACAAGAGCGTTTCTTCCTCTTTGACCTGCGCGTGTACAAGCGTTTAGCTGTTACAATTCGATTCAACTTAGAAAAACGATAGAGAACTTACGTAGTCTTGCCCCTTGTTGTCCTTGAGTGCCAGAGCGCTCTTCCACCTCAGCTCCTCTGGCGATATATCGTATCCGAAAAAGAGGTTGGGCTCATGTTTGGCTACGCCGTAATTAGATAATATCCACTGCGGCTTCTCGAGAGCGAGATCCGTTTTGATGGTGTCCTCGCTAGAAAATGGCAGCGTATTAGTATCGTTGCTTTACTCCGTTACTACCAATCTCACTTGAACTGATATCTTGATGCCGACGATATCCTCGAAGACGCCGTGCGACTTTGCTGTCCCCCTGCGCCGCCTCCAGCTGCACCGTTTCGAGGAGGATGGAAGAAACGACACCCTGCACCGAACCGGCAGTATCCGTTCAGGTAGTCTCGACACACTTGGGCCGACATCGATTCTCAATAAGTGGATGGGTATGAGTTGTTCATGACTAGATGCAGAATAGCGCAAAAGGTTATAAGGTGGAATGGTTGTGTACAACGGATACATCGAAAATGCAACGGAATCAATTTTGTACGAGGAACCGTAGTGGCACCGTTCTCTCTCTCTATTAGCCTTACGACTAGTATGACTTCATTGATGCAAGTGCATAAGAGCCCCTAGAGAACTTTGCTGAAGAACTGCGCCACGTCCTGGAACCCTTCTGCAAATTTTTCCTTCTGCTTCTCGTCTTTGAGCTGTGTCGAGGTAGAGATATCAGTTTTGAAAACGATATCAGATGACGACTTACGTCTGCGCGAGCTGCCATCCAGCCGTGAAGACTTTCGCTGTATATCTTGAGCTCGCACTGATCGCCGAACGGCTTGGAAAGCATGACTTCGTGGAAAGCTTTCATCTGTCCATCACATGACCGTCAATATACCGTCGTGCGCCAACTAGAATCGGCAAGAGGACAAGTAAGGAGACGTACCTGCGCCTCATCCTCGTTCATGGAAGGCATGAGCAGTGTCGGAGAAGTGAGCTTGGACGCTGCCTCTTCATTAACGCCTTTTCTAGTGCTGTACCGGGATATCAGCGATCAGACATGTATTCCGGGCAAGATGAAAGTGCACTTACCCCGGGTGACACATGACATGCGCATCGAGAGCGGGCACAAGGGAGACGAGGCTGCCGCCCCTACATCATCATGCGGACTCGACGTCAGCTCAGTGTCCATGAACTCAAACAAACAAGATAGGGGTCGAAGGAGAGTAATCAATCGAGGAATGGAATGTTACATACCAGCAGAACCCTATTCCAGCCACCTTGTCGTACCCTTTAGTCTCCTTGAGAAGGTTGATGAGGTCAGTCAGAGGCTGAGTCTGAGTATCGGGATCACCAGGGTATCCAACCCTGAAAGCCGCCATGGCCTGTTGTCTGCGCACCAACACCAATGATTGCGTCGGCAATCAGCAGGAATACAGTGTTACTCGCGTGCATTGACGACTGGCGCCTAAGACTCACTTCTCTTCAGCGGTAGCGGATTTGAGCTTGCTTCCATCCATACCTTTACCCGCGAACATGTCTGGAACGTATATGTCCAGACCTGTCGTAGCGAGCATGTCCGCGCCTGCCCCACGAACGGAATCACGCATTAGCAATATTCATCTAGTCACAGGGAGCGGAGACTCACCTTGATAGTTCTGAGGACAGAAGCCGAAAATGTCGTAAATGTATAGAACGGCTTTCTTCGTCGTACCACTAGTCGAGGGCGAGAAGTAGGTCTTTAACCCGTTCAAACCCTTGATAAAGCTCAGCATTAGCATGTATACCAATTTTATGCAAGCGAATCAGGATCACCTCGTCGAGCCATTCACCCTTAGGAGTGTAGTCGACCTCTACAACGGGGAGTGTCGCACAGGCTACCATTCATCGGAGAGGCGTCAATATTTCTGGCACTCTTTATTTCATTGTAAGATAGACTTGCCTTGTTCACCGGTCAGCGACGCCATCTTGCTGGTGCTGTAGTATCGGAGCGATGGGCGAATGCACGTAAGTCGTGCCTTGGAGAAGCGTAGTGTTGCAGTTCTCAACATGAAAACATGAAATAGTACCAACAGCTTACATCGCACAGCCGTTATCGTCGTTATCGTCAGATATATATATATAGATCTCCGAGCTACCTGTACCTGCCCACGCACAAGGTCGGCGAATGTACTGACCGGGTATAACCGTTGACCGAGCTGCGCGCGTTAATACTGCAGTCAGTACGTGAGCCCACGCTCACTTACGCGAGGCTCAATGGACGTGTGTATGAGCGCGTTGGGAGACTAGAATTGCTCGCTGTTGGGCCATTGCCGAGCAGGTAGATGTACATGCCATGTTGAGAAGTCGAAGACAGGGGCGAAGTTTCGATCGAGGTTTGTGTGAGAGGGAGATAACGAGTCGACCATTTTAACCGGGTGACGTGACCGATTTAACAATACTGTAATATACGTTTCTTCGTTTATTCTCTTCTCCATTCTGCACCATATGGACACGGCATGCACTCGCAAAGACACCTGCTACGTCTATTACGGACGCATACATCTGGGACACGGACGCATGTGGTAGTCCGGAGCAACTCGACCCGAGCGAGGACAGATGACGATGCGCCGTTCACGGGATGGAGTGTGAGGTCGCCTAAGCAGGTGAGCATTTCCTGTTCATATTGATCTCAACTTCAACTGATTCACTTGTACTGGCGTAGCTGTACGAGCATCTGTCGCAGTACATCGTCGGACAGGAGAGAGCGAAACGGATACTGTCTGTAGCGTGAGTCCTGCATGCGGCATCCTGTCTACCAACAACAACTGCTAATAAAAATGAATATCTAGCGTGTTCAACCACTATCATCGAATCGCACCTCGTCTCCCACGCGAGCCACCCCTTCCTCCTCCGCGACCGCAACCACCTCCAATCATCCTCGACCATCCAGTCGTCCCGCCACCGCCTCCACCTCCCACCTCATCACGTCAATCGCCCCAACAACGTAGAGACGATTTGATCAATTCGCATTCCCGATTCGCCTCGACGCCAACAGACCCGCCCATCGCTTGGGATCCTAGTACAGCCGGCTCAGCTCTAGATAACGGTCTCGGAGGAGATGCGACTCGAGTCACGGGCACAGGAGTCGATGGAGCTGGGGCGGATCCGACGTTGACGCATGATCTGCTCACTCTCCGTTCAAGGGAGGGCCAATGGGGTCAGCTATGCCTCTTTCGATCAAAATGGCCCTAGCTGACGACTGTGACTGTTCATGTAGCTCGCGACGGCTACTTTAGCTCGAGATCTCCCCCACCCACTCCATCGCTTCTTGGCCAAGCGATGAAACGTCGCAAATCATCTGATCCAAACGACAAGTCATCGGCTCCCATCGCCTCGTCATCGTCTCAAAGACCATCTCGAAAAGGCTCATCAGATGCTTATAGCGGATTCGTTGGCGGCCGTTTCGGCATGGAGGAGGATGCAAAGAGATATCAACCCGAAGAGCTGAAAGAGCCTGTGACTATTGAGAAGAGCAATGTTCTGATGATGTGAGTGTATGCTTGATCCGCTCGATAGCCTTTTCGTCTGACGCACCCCCTGTTCTACAGCGGTCCTACCGGTACGGGCAAAACCTTGATGGCTCGGACACTTGCCAAAATCCTCGATGTGCCCTTTGCGTACGTCTCATCCAGTTTACCATCACAGCATTGGCTCATGTAAATCAATATAGCTCTTGCGACGCAACAACATACACTCAGGCAGGATGTAAGTCAGCACATAATTGATATCGCTAACCTTGACAGACGTTGGGGAGGATGTGGAGAATTGTGTCCTACGACTCCTGCAAGCTGCAGAATACGATGTGAATCGAACAGAGTGGGTCAAACCATTGGTGGAAAAGCGTTTGGCGCTGACTCGGCGCAGAGTCGGTATAATACACATTGACGAGATTGACAAGCTTGCTCGGCGTGGTGGAGGGGAGTTCGGAAGCTGGGGCGGCGGGCGCGATGTTGGTGGAGAAGGAGTGCAACAAGCTCTCCTACGGTTGCTAGAGGGAACAACCCTCACACTCTCCGCCAAACCTCCCGCTGTTTCCTCATCAACAAGCTCTTCGTCGAGCTCATCATCGACTCTCAATCCCGGCGGCTCAGGCTCGGGAGGAGGTTCAAGTGGTCCAAAAGCGGAGACGAGTGCGGCATATGGTGATCCTCCCGGCTGGGATCCGAACAATCCTATGAATCGGGGCTTGGGAGGAAAGAAAACTGTCAGAGAGGGTTTGCCGGGGTTCAGCAGCGGTGGAGGCAGTCCAAGTATGTCTCGCTCTTTACTCGACACGTTATCCGCTAACGATACTGACTATAGGTGGTAAAGGCGAGACGTTCGTGGTAGACACCACCAATATCCTCTTTGTGCTTTCTGGCGCTTTCGTCGGGTTAGAAACGCTCGTCCATCGGCGATTAGGCAAAGGGGTGAGCATTTGATCTCTACACACGAGCTGATCTTCCAGTCAATCGGATTCGGAGCTCCTCTTCCTACACCAGTCGTATCTGATACTCCTAATCCATTGCCACTCAAAGGCCTCCAAACGACTGATCTAGCAACTTACGGGCTGATCCCAGAATTCGTTGGACGATTACCGATTCTCTCCACTCTTCACCCGTTATCGATAGACGACCTGGTACGAATCCTTGTCGAACCCAAGAACGCCCTTGTCAAGCAGTACATTGCGTTGTTTGAGCGATATGGTAGCGAGCTCCGATTCACGGAGAAAGCAGTCAAGGCTCTCGCGCGAGAAGGGCTAGAACGCGGAGGCGGTGCCAGAGGTCTAAGAGGAGTTCTGGAGGAAGTCCTCGTTGATGCCATGTTCGAAGTCCCGGGATCGGTAAGTGGTTCTTGTTCGCCAAGTCGTTCAACGTGAAACGTGATAAATGTCTGATAGAGAGTAACGTATAGTCGGTCCGGTACTGTCTAGTCACGGAAGCAGTGGTGAAGATGGAGGAACCGGCATTGTACTTTTCGCGAGGTCAGAGGCCAGCTTATCTCCAAGCAATAGAGGACGAGGACGGGACGATGGACGTGCAGAGTGAAGGAGACGAGGGGGACATTGAGCAGTTGCGCGCTGTGGGATGATGGACTACTCAAGCAGAGTGGTGATACTGGGCGATAGTGAGAAGTTCTCACACGGTGTATGGGTATGGGTATGGGTAAGATATTTGGACGTTGTTGTACAATATAACACATCGCATCGCATGTAGATAAGATATGCTCAATACCACACCTTGCCTTGACTCGATTCAGGATCTATAGTCTTCACCACGACCTGCTTGTTAGAGCTCATAAGGTAGGCCAAGACGGATCGATAGGCTTCAAACCGCCTTCACCCCTGAACGTCTCTAGGATATGCGCTTGGTCATTAAGCATGAATCGATCTGCTTGCGATTTGCCTTGATGAGCTAGACTGCGCCATCTATCGAAGTCCTTCTGATTACGCTTGTTCCCATGCGCGCTCTCTGGGTTGTCCCAGTCTGCACATGAGTAATGAGGTGGATGTGTTAGTTTCCAGTAAAGATGGTATTCGCTCTTGTATGACGCGGAGTCATACAGTAAAACAGCACGAGAGAAGGAGAGACTCACGCCCTCGGGAGAAACCTAGTAGCGTCGTGATCCTCTTCTTGGGGATATCATAAACCAACGAGCAGATCCTGTGGCGCAATACACAGATATCAGTATGAGTCAACGAGCAATACCGTCCCACGACAAGAAGCAGAATAAGGGACTCACGTTCCAGTCTCCTCTCTGAACCCCATCCACAACGCACGATACTCGTCAGGTCATTCTGTGCGAGAGCGAAAAAGCAAAGAAGAACAGAAACGCAGGCTTACAGCCAATTACACTGCCACAGCTCGCCGGGGCGGATGCACTGATAATCCGCTTTCTGGTAATTGTACCTCCCTGCCTATAGTCAGATGCAGGTCTACAAGTCAGATTCTCTTTCGCAGAAAGGAACAATCACCGAGTACCAGAAGTAGGGCAGGTGGGGATAGGAGCTAAAAGCAGGGAATGGCGAGGAATCAAAAAAGAAAACGGCTCTCACCATGGGTCCACCGTGGATCGCGTATGCTACAACACCCAGAAATAGCGTCAGCTCACGCACTCTCAGCGTCAATTGTCCTCAGACCTCAATGGCTGAGTCGACAAGCTGTCGACAAGGGTGGATACCACGTACTGATCCGATCCTCATGCGAGAACCACCTGACATCATTCAACTATCAGCTGAACCCCGAACCCACCCATCGCATCGCGTCGCACCGCACCGCTCACATCTCATAGCGCCATTTCTCCGGTGCGCCAGTCTCGGGGTTCTTGGCGTCGTAGTCGTATATCAAGTGCAGGTCTCTATCATCCTGTATTAGCTGGCTGCACACTCGCCTAGTAGACAAGGAACTGGGAGTGAGTAGAGGCTCACCCGATATCCTCCTTCCACTGCTTTTGTACCTCGCCGTCTTCTTCTGGGTAGATCATCTCGTTCTTCTTTCTTGCTAGAGGGCAAGACTTATGAAAGACTTTCAGTCGTATGTGACTATGTATGATTTGCTGTATATACCGGTCATCATGCGTCGCACATCGTTCATCGCTGGACATCGGATCACATCGCGGACCTGCGTCATCCATCCCTCTCCGACTTTGCTTCCGAATCATGCCGTGAATGTACGTGCCTTGTGACTCATAAGTGACTCACCTCATCCTCTCGCATGTTGGTAAAGCGTATAGCGTGTATTGGCCATCTGCACCATTAACATCGTTTCTGATATCATACATGATTGAGCCATCTATACATATATACGTTGAAGATTCTAGATACACTCTACTGCCAGTCTTTCTCACCACTACTTCTTTATCGCAAGCTCTCATCATGCTCTTGCTTCTTCACTTCTGTGCCCAGATCGAACGTCTGCGATTGTAAACGTTGCGACACCTCGCCAATGTCTTGATTCACGCCTCCTGATGTCCGTTGACTTTCATTATGTTCCTGCATGAACTCTTCCCATTCTCTCTTCTCGCTTTCGCTCATGAGCTCAAGGCCGTCGTCCACTGGCAGGGTCGATGTTGTTTGTCCCTGTTTCTCTGCCGGATAAGGGATATCGGCAGCTGCGGCATACTCTGAGGCGTAGACTGGCAGCTCGTCTGCTGCTGGAGGAGGAGGTGGCGGGATGGTCAATTCTTCTTCACGATTTTGCTCAAGGACAGGCTGAGGCGGCGAGTCGCTCAATGCGTCAGAGTAGTGCGAAGTAGACGAGTGATGCTCGTAGAGCGGTGGTCGGACCGGCTGCTGCTGGCTTCGGCGAGTGGGAAGTGGAGGAGGAACGAGCAAGTTGATTGTCGGCGCCGGAGACTGCGATGCTGATTCGGCGGCCGCACTTCGAAGATCGGTGATTGAAGGATTGTGGGATCCGGGATGAGACGCAGGATGGACTACCTCTGTCTCGGGATCTGACTCGTGCTCGTGTCCATCTGTTTGCGTAGGCATAGGAGGCAGCTTGAGGACTTCTCCATCATTGAGATCCAACTCAGCAGCAGCATCGACTGCACCCTCCGGAACGACCAAGTCGAGCGCGTCACCTTTCTCTCGTTGCGCACGACCAGACTCGGCGTCTCTCAGCGCTTCATGCAGCAGTTTCGCCTCGACAGGCACGCGAACCTTTCCTGCGAGCTGTAAGACGTGGTTGGATCAGCTTGGTCATATGGTGCAATTCAGGAGAAAAGAAGATGAACACTTACGATATCTCCCGCCTTGACGCCCGGCCAATTGTACATGGCCGCATTCTCGTCAAAGCGCTCCACGAACACCTGTCCGACAACCTCTATACCAGCGTAGACACCTCTGCTTCGCACGTAACTGAATAACGGGGTAGTTTCTATTCCAGCTTCAACAGCTGCCCCAGCACCGTATGGTCCACCGACTACCGCTAGTTCTGCGCCTATTGTTGCTTTATGCGTTTTGAACGAGTCTAACGCTTTTTGAGAGCGGATGACCAGCACGCAGTCGTATACGTCGACACCGAGGAGGAACTGAGAGGTGTCAGTGTAAGATTCAGGTGACACAAGCTTGTGAAAGATGCTCACGCCTGCAGACAGGTTGTTTGGCGAGATGGAGGCAGGTGCAGACCAGGCTATTCTCTTTATCAGCTATCTCCACTGTCGTCTCCGTACAACCACACTCACATCCATCGGGAAGCTTGGCGACGACAATTCCTGCACCGCCGGCACCTCCGAACGGGGCTATACCCGTTCGCATAGAAGTGAAGATTACGAGACCTTTTGCCTTTGCTATGACCGCAGGGGGTATCTTGCGAATAACTTTGAACTTCTTCTTCTGTTTCCCGTCCCCCGAGGCGTCTTCGGTTTTCTCCTCTGTAACCACGCCGTCGACTGCCAGAAGCCATGTTTAGCTGCAGCCAAGAGCGGATCTTCAGAGCTAGATGGAGCCATGTGACGTACCGGTGAAAGCACGCAAGATCCTTGCGCACTTATCCATCTCTTTCGGGAAATCACCCGTCACAGGCCAGAACGCCTCTGTCCCAAATCTCTTCTCCGCAATATCGTTCACTTTGCCACCGACATTATCGGAGATCTGCATGCCTTTGTCCATAGCTTTCTTGCCCCAAACGGTAGCGTTCGCCTTCCACTTGCCTTTCCATCCTGGACTCGCGGGAGGTTGCGCAGTACTGGACGAAGAAGGGATGTACGTCCGTCGCGGAGGTGGTGCTGGAGGAGTAGATGACATGTTGCGTTGCTGCTCCTGCTCGGAACGGATACTATGTGCAGCTAACCCTGTATATATGTGTACAGAGTGATTGACTATAAAAGCAGATAGATCACCATTGCCTCTGCGCTGTGCTGTGACTTGTAACTGCGCTGTGCTCGATATGAAGATAGCCGACGTCATCCACGTGGCGGTCATCGCCGAATTCCACCGATATTAGATAGCACACGTTTCTGTGCTCACACTGTTGAGTCATGCCGTGGCTCTCTTGTTGATAACAGCACAATCTTGTCCCCCCAGAAAACGGGTACAATGCCTCGTTCGTTGCGAGCATGATTGAATGCAGAGAGAGCGCAACTGAGGACATCCATATCATGTATGTCATCTGAGCGAGAACACTATTTCCTTCAACCCTAACCTCTTCACGCAATACCTCATACTCGGCTTCCCCTTCGCATTTTAGATCACATGTTAGTCATTGATCAAGAGCCTTTGCCCGCGATCCTGTGTAGTATGAGATGGATTAGCTTCTTACTCGCAGCAGCATATACGATATAAACTGACAGATCCGCAAAGAGCTTCCAGAGTATACTGAAGAGTAGACCTTGAAGACCGTTCGTGATTAGTCGGGTAGGCAGACCTCGTCCGAAGAGTCCCAGTACACCTTCCGTAGCGATGATCTCTTTTGCAGCCGTGACTAACACCAATGATCATTAGCTTTACATCTTACCACAAGCCAGGTAAATAAGCTGAGACGTGACACGCACCGTATCCCACGTCGCCTTCGTGCACCTGCCTATATGTCTTGACTACGCGAAGACTGTTACTGATCGTATCGGACACGACGGACGCAGCGAAACCGATGAAGGCTTGGCGCTATGAAAGGGTGTCAGACTATGATAGACGATATTAAGAGATCGTACTCACACCCAGCTTCTGGATGAAGGTATGCGGAGGTGGAAGTACGGCTGAGAGCCAGTTGTACGTCTGCGATACCAGTCAGTACCATTTAACAAACAGACAATCCAAGTATAGCTCACCCCAAACCATGGATCTGAACCAGATGTCAGCGGAATCATACACTGAGTATTTGTGCAACTCACAATGCCCAACAAACGTCGCTGCGGCAGTCGCAAGCGCACCGTACCACAGGCTCGCCACACCGCGTTCTCTCACTCGCTCTCTAACAAGCTTGAGTCCAGCTACGCCTCCCTGCGTCTGTTGCGTGGTTTTGATCGTATCGATAGGGGTCAAAGTCATCCTGAAACAAGCTGAGGCGACACTAGCCGCGATCGTTTTGACGAGTACGGGCCAAGTAAATGAGGCTAAGAGAGCAATTATGCCTGCATTTGCTGCAGTGTCGCCAAACCGGGACAAGGGTCCTTGGAACCTATATAATCAGCCTAGTCGTTATGCTAATACTCACAAAGCAGCAGCAAGACCAGCATAGTACCGCTTGAATCCGCCATCGTCATACAACGTCTTGGTCGCCTCCTTGATACTACCACCATATCGATATTGGTAGTTCATGATAGTCCTCATTGGCATGAGCGTCAAAACTTGAACGACCATCGCCGCGGCACCTGCAAGTCCACCGCCACCTGCGGATTTGAGCGCGCTCAGCAGGTCGAAATCGATATCGTAAGATACACCTCGGCCTGCAATCGAAATTGCTACGGCAAGCGGGACGGCGGTGAGGAGCGAGGCATAGAAAGAGGAGAACAGTACGGCAGAGCGATAAGGATTCACGTGCGCTGGTGTGCCAGGTGGCGACAGGCTGGTAAGTGCGAGCACGAATGACTGCGCGGTGTCAGTCTAGCGTCACGATGTAACGGTTGTCATGGATTGAGCTCACGAAGGCTGGGTCTTGTAGGTATGCTCGGGTGGACGGGATCTTGTGGAAGCCGTAGATGATTGGCAGGATGATGGCCGGGATGACAATGAAGCGCCAGAAAACAATAAGCAGGACGGTGCCAAGTGTCGGAGGGACCGTATCCTCGGGGTTCCTGAAACATTTAGCATATCTATGATCAAGAGTAACTTACTCTTTCTTCTCTCCCGCACGAATACCAGCGCCGATAGACAGCACTTCGACCAAAGCGTAGGTCCCTCCAAGGTAGACTAAGCCGAGACCAATACCGTGCCATAACCAACTTCCATCCGATCCCTCGGCTCCGACACCCGTGACAAATCGCTGGACAGGCTTGATTAGACCCACAAGCAGACCTAATACTGCCGCAATAAGGATAGGCGAGCGGACATGCGCCAGCGCGATATCCTTTGCCGACTTGTTGGTGCCGGGTCGATTGACGAGCGGTGTACGCTCGTCGGCATCCCCGCTGTCAGAAGCTTCGAGTGTCCCGGCATCCTCTAAAGCTGGTGGTTGATCGACGTCAGACTTTACGAAGCGTTGAATCACCAAGCGAGTGAGGACGGCACTACGCAACGTTGTCAGTATGCGTGATTTTAGCTTACACCTTCGCTTACCGAGCCAGCTCGACCACAATCAGATTGATGAGGATATAGACGCTAGCGCGTTCCACAACCTTGATCGATGTATCCTTGATACGCCAGTGGAGGTGGTACAGTCCACCCGAAGATGATACGTGATACAGCGCGTACAGCAGGAGAAGAGGGTACGAGCCCACACTACACTGATTAGCGATGTATTTGTATATTCAAGACGTACTTGTTGAATGTGAGTGATTCGATTATCCATGATGGAGCACCGCCGAATTTCCAGAAGAGCACAGCAGCAGCAAGCGAAAGCACGTGAGCGGTGAGTGCGATGACAGCGGTAGGCCAGACTGCACGATGTCGTCAGTATACCATTTCTGATATCGTGAGGCTGACTCACGCTGCAAGAGCACCTTCCAGGTGAGTGTTGGCGATGCAGCTAGAGTCGTGAACAGTAAAGACGGTAAGAGCAGATTACGAGCTACACCAGCTAGGTTCTGCGGTAAACGCATCAGCAAAGGACCGTGATTTGTCAGGATGACAGGACTCACCGAGCTCAAAGCAGTGACGTGCTTCCCATTATAGGCGTATCCTGCCGTGAAGACGACCGTGACAGCCAAGATGGCCTGGAAGGACGTGGTGATCACGTCTACGAGCGATTCCATGGTGGAAACTCGCTTCAGGTTGTGCAGAAATCAGCGATGAGAAGAAGAGAAATGAGCGGTACAAGTAGTTAGTATGATATCGCGATCTCGTCATTCCATCTCGCATCGCACTCTCCTCCACTATTCCAGGATTCCAGTACTTATCGGACGAAGCCGAACCTCCACTCGCCAGCATGGTGCACGGCGCCAAACGGACCGGACAAAGGGGGACAATGGGCGATCGTCAATTAACCGCAAGCAGCATTTAGCGCACCTAGCCGCTTCCGCATCGATCGTATATATAGACATTTGTTACATACTACAGTCTTCCCGCTCTTCCTGTATCCCCTTCTTCGCCTAAATAGTAAAACAGACCAACAGACGAGATGCCATTCCACGAAATCCTGCTCAATGACGGTCGCAAGATCCCCGGCATCGGCTTTGGGTCTTGGAAGATACCCAAGGACGTATGTACGGGCCAGGTCGATCAAGCTATCGATGTAGGCTTTGACCACATCGACACTGCGCAAGGTAAGTATGAGGTTCTGTCAAATTATCAGCATTTTGCTCGAGCATTAGTCTGCTTGCTGACGCGCTGGTTGTAGTGTACCGGAACGAAGAGGAAGTGGGACAGGCGCTCAAGGAGAGCGGACTGAGCCGCGCTGATGTGTGGATCACGACCAAGTGGAGTGGTGTGGACGGTAAAAGTCCCCGACAGTCGATGGAGGAAAGTCTCGAGAAGCTCGGAGTAGATCACGTCGATCTATACCTTATTCACCACCCTCGATTGACCAACGGCGATATCGAAGGCACCTGGAAGCAGATGGAGGAGCTCAAGAAGCTTGGTCTCACAAAGTCGATCGGTGTTTCCAAGTGAGTCAATCGCAATACCACTTGTATCATCTATAGTGACATCTCCTGACTGACTATCCTGTAGCTTCAACGTGGACCAGCTGAAGGAGCTCGTCGCTTCTGCGTCAGTGAAGCCGGTCGTAAACCAGATCCTCCTGCATCCCTATGTAATCGACTCGACTACGTCATTGTTGAAATACATGGCGAGCCAGCACATCATCCCCGAGGGATACTCGACTCTGATCCCTCTCACCTCCAAGCCAGGTGGTCCGGTCGACAAGCCCGTTGAGGCCATTGCCAAGAAACTCAAAGTCAAGCCTGAGCAAGTCCTTCTCGCGTGGTCCGTAGCCAAAGGGTGAGTGAACTATGCGCATGAACAGAGAACTGATAAATAGTGCTCTCCCAATCACCACGTCGTCGAAGAAGGAACGCCTTGAGGGATACCTCGGTGTAGGCGATATCGAGCTCAGCGAGGAAGACGTGCATGCCATAGACAAAGCAGGCGCGAAAGGCGAGCTGTGGGAGAACAAAAAGGCCAAGTTGGCCGTTGTCGCTAAATGGGTAGTAGCCGCCTCTCTCACCGCTTACCTTGTGGCGACCAGGGTGTACCAATGAGTATCCGTTGAAGGTCCAGTAGTTGTTTATAGTATTCTATGGGAATGTATGGTGTCGTCGGACAATGCCGCTGTGCAATTGCTGCATTCTGCATACTGCATCTTACGGCGTGCGATCTCCATGTATCTTAATGACCGTTTGGTCCGCATCGCCCGTCTGTACGAGTAATGTTGCACGCGGTGCTCTCCGTTGGAAACGGTCAATCACCGGTCTTCCGGCTCGGCAACTCCGATTCCATCAACATTATCATTCATTAGCACTCGTTGATCACAATCTTGCTACTTTTCTCTTCAAGTCTTCATCAGACCGTTTCCTACTGCGTTCATCCATCTCACTGGTTGCAGCATGGCTCCAAAACGCGTTCTTGTCTTTGGCGCTACCTCTCGGGTTGGACCTGAGATTGTGAAAGCTCTTTTGGTTTCGAAAGATACGATCGAGACGACTTTACTCTTCCGACCATCTTCGAGCGCACCTCCATCATACCCTGGAGCTAAACATCTCACATTACCTTCCGACGACCCGTCATTCGAGCAGCTCGTCTCCACTTTGAAAGGGTACGACGTCCTTGTATCAGCATTAGGTCGACAGACATTCGCACTTCAACGACAATTATCAGATGTGTGTGTAGATGCTGGGGTCACACGATATATCCTCGCGGACTACGGCAGCGTGTCCAGCGATGACGACGTAGCGAAAGAGTATCTTGCGCTGTACAAGGAGAAAGCTCGAGTGAGAGAGTATGCGGATGATGTAGCGAAGGGAAATAAAGGGTTTAGCTGGACGAGTCTAATCACAGGCCATTTCTTCGATTATGGTCTTCGCACAGAGTTGCTAGGCTTCGATTTGGCCAAGAAACAGGTGACTCTGTTCGATAAAGGCAAACAAAAGTGGTCGAGCAGTACCCTCCCTCAAATTGGGCGTGCGGTAGTCGGCATCATCCTCAACGAGTCAAATACAGCCAACAAGTTACTCTATATCCAATCCTTCTGCCATTCGCAACTTGACGTCCTCGCTTCTATCGAAAAGGTATCAGGCGCAAAGCTTAAAAGGATAGAGCAAAGCAGTGAAGAGTGGTTAAGCGAACGAAAAGAAAAGGCCAAAGCGGGAGATGCAGATGCGGTAGAGGAGGTGGTTGAAGTGCTCGGTATACTGAGGTCGAATTGGGAGAATGGACAGGAAGGCTTCGCGAATGACTTGCTGGGTCTTAAAGAGGAGAACCTAGATGAGGTGGTGGCGAGTGTGCTCAAGAGCATGAAGAAGGAGTCATCGTCGTATTGCATCATTAGCTAATTGACAGCTGTGGGAAGCTCTTGGAAGCTGCGTGATATGTTTATCACCAAATGTCTCTACACCAATCTTCTTCCTGCGACAATTATAGATTGATTCCACTGCAGTATGCGATATGTGCCTAGCCCACAGCATCATTGTCGTTATGAATGACCGCTCAGCTCATCCACCATGCTCTTCTACAATTCAATCTCACTCATCGGACCAATGGCTCGTCCGACATTCACCACCGTCAGCTGCAGCTCTCATTTGCTCCCGAGAATGGTGTGAGAGCAATACCGAAACGAAGCTATGTATACTACTTTCTACTCGTATGCTAAGGTGTTTGCTATGATTTTAGCTCACACGTGCGCTGGATGCGCTGAAGTGTGAAGTGGTCACCCTAGTCTACTCAACGCCAAACTGCGACACTGTCGGGTACCTGTGCTCATCACTGATCACACAGCCCACATAAGTCCTCATTGAATGCATCTGGGCTCCAGGTTTCATACGCTTGTCCGTTCTGACCCAGGTCACACAGCCTATAAGCAAGCGTTTCCTACGGTACCTTTGGCTAAGTGACGCATTCGTCTTCTTATCGGGACAACTCAACGATGCAAAACGCAGTCTGCCCTGCATCTGCAGGAACGCGCACGGCTGCAAGACACGAAAACCATGCACACCGATGTCGCTGTCCAAGCTGTAGCTTCGGCGGGGTCTCGGTGTTCGGTATTCGGTGTTTGTCAATCACCGCCAGACACCGAACGAGCGTGACGGAGGACGGAAATATCGTTCAATTAGAGCAGGGACTGTGATGTCATGAGATTTGAGGGGAGTTACAATTATTACAGTATGTTATGGCAGATGGGATCTGGCGCAGTCGGAATCAGCCGTTATCTGCTGGTGCTCGTAATTATTTAGTGGCCTATTTTAATCTACAGCTGCGTAAAACATAACAGGAGCCACTAGCATCCTTCCAACGTTCCCACGTTCACAATCTGTGCCGTTGAGCGAGTGGATCGTTGGTGCTGTATGCATATCTTGGGAAAGATAGGGTGCCCTGCATACAAGCATACAACAGCAGTAGTGGCAGCTCGGCGAACAAGATTACGGCAAAGACGTTTGTTCCACTTATTGCTGTCTACCTGCGTTACCTGGGTTCCTGATCATTTCCGATCAGGACCGCTTCTCGGTCTGTCGGCCATGAAGGCACCACTAACGCGATAAAGGTGTCGATCGGTTACTAGAATAGACCGCCGAACGCGTCCCTCCATCACTGACTACCCCTTGATAGTCCGAGGGTCGATAGCCTTCCGAGCATCAGTGTCCGCTTGGAAGCACGGAATCCGTTTATAAATAGAGAGCACTCCTTTGTCAAGTCTAACACCATCTGACACAACCCCCACTTTACTCGCCACTCGATACTTACCACCTCAGATAGTACACTCATACAGCTACTCACGCGCAATATGAAAGTGGCAATCGTAGGAGGTGGCGTTGCGGGCCTATCGACGCTATGGGTGAGTAGAGGACGGATACTGTATCCAGCATCATTCTTTCCCTTCGCTATCCTTCCTGCTCATAGCCCAGGCTGCGATTGAGACTGACCGAATCACACGCACAGACACTCACCGAACATACGCAACATGAAGTACACATATACGAAAGTGCCGATTGGTGGGGCGGACACGCCAATACCGTCGAATTTCAGCGTGAGTCTCTTCCCTAGTGGCCCGGTCGAGCAGAGTTGACGTCACGACAACCAACGTAGGGCCAGGCAAGGAGAAGTGCGATATCGATACGTGAGTTGTCACAAGTCTAGGACGACGAGTGACTGGTGACTAATATGACCTTGATGCTTCGTTCTGTAGAGCGTTTGTGAGTGTCAATTTACACCCATTAGTACCCAATATGATCTTTCGGTGTCCGACGAGTCAAACCGTGTTGTTGTAGCTTTCAGAATCAATTATAACGATGGTTAAATTTTTACTGACATCCGTACTATGGCAGATCGCTATCAACGCCAAGAACTACCCGAATTTCCACCACTGGCTCCTCTCAAGAGGGGTGGAGCTTGTCAAATCGCCCATTTCATTCTCGCTATCACGGGACAAGGGAACTTTTGAATGGGCTAGCGAAAACTTGCGTTCTCTATTCTGCCAATCAGCCAATATGTCAGTCCACTCTATCTTACTTTACTGAATAAGGCAGTTGGTCCTGACGATGTGGCGGGCAGATTCCATACCAGGATATACCGCATGATGTGGGATATCTTCAGATTCCACCTTTTCGCTCAAGACTTATTAGCGGATCACGGTTCAGGACAAGAATGCGATCTGAGCATTGGGGAGTACCTCGATAAGGAAGGTTATAGTCAAGCGTTCAAGGAGGACTACTTGCTCGTAAGTTGATTTGGTCATCCTTCACTTCGTCTTATCTCGGAGTCTCGATCATATTTGCTTTTCTTGATAGACTGGAAGAACATCGCTGATGAGTGAATCACCTTTCATAGCCCCTCACCGCTGGCATATGGGCGATCCCACCAGAAAAAGTAGCGCTGGACTTCCCAGCAATGACTCTAGTCAGATTCTTCCACAATCATCAAATGCTCCAATTATGGGGGAAACCAAGTTGGCTCACTATCAAAGGCGGATCGTAAGTATATCATCCTCGATGTCTGGCTACTTGAGACTGACATCATGGTATATCTCAGGAAGCGATATGTCGAAAAGATCATTGAGCGTATAAGAGGAGAGCGACTACACCTCAATACGCCCGTCCAAAAAGTTTTGCCGTCCAATGGAGGATGGGTAGTGGTGGATCATTTAGGCAAAGAGGCATATTACGACAAAGTTGTCATGGCGTGAGTTCGATCATTCCTTTTGTGGTTGGGAAAAGCATTTCATGTATCTCAGGAGAACTGACGTTTAAGCTAGTACGCATACCGACCAGGCTGCCAGGTTGTTGGGTGAGCATATCACTCCCGATGAGCAAAGGGTGTTGGGCGGCTGCGAATGGAGTGCGAATGAGGTTGTCGTCCACTACGACGAATCCGTGAGCGCTTTTAGCATATCATCTTGGTGCATCGCTTACGCTGATACCTTGATACCAGCTGATGCCAGTACGCAAGAGTGCCTGGATGTGTGAGTCGCCTCATGCCAATGTGTATTACGTCGAATCAACTGACAAATATAGGATAGCGTGGAACTACCTCACATCGACTAAGCCTGTGACGCCAAATCATGAACCGAAGACCACCGATTCGGACGTCAGTACCATTGCGATGTGAGTATTGAGCTCTCTACTGATCAGCTTGAGATGCTTGAGCGAGCACACAAGTCGGTCACGGTCATTGGGACTAGAGCTGACACCAAGTCGTTGGTTGCGGTGCAATGACAGCACGTTCAACTTGAACACGCTGCAAGACCTGTCTGTGGAAAAACACGGCCAGGTATTAGCGACACTCAATCCGCCCGTGCAGCCTGAACGAAGCAAGGTCCTTAGTCGGTGGACTTATCAGCATCCGATTCTCACGCCTTCATTACTTGTTGCGCAAAAACGATTGCCCTTGATCCAAAACCGGAATGGGAGGGGCCTATACTTTATCGGTGCATGGTCAGGATACGGATTCCATGAAGACGGCTGGAAAGCGGGTATGCAAGTTGCGTACAGGCCTGAATTCGGGATTCGCAAAGAGGATAGACCATGGGAAATCAAGATGGTCGACGAGACGAGTATGCGCCGACCGTGGTTAGAGGACTTGTTGAGAATCTTGGTTGGCTTAGTAGATGGCTCGGCGAAGCACGCGCATCAGTGGATCGTGTGGCTCTGGTCTCTCGTGATACTCCTCCTCAGCCAAGTCTTTGTGACAGACAACGAGCTGAGCACCGCAAGTAAGACGCGTTAGTGTCTTTTCTTTCATAGTCATTGCGTGGACTATTGCGTGGACCTTTTTTGTATAGACAAGCAGTTGTAGACGGACAATGGTACAAATATAAATAAATCCCCGATGCATGTTCTCATCGCTGCTGTGGCTTGGTTTTAGCGTAGCAATGTGTCTATTTGAAAGGGCGGCCAGCAGGCGGCCAGGAAACGTCTCCAAAATTCGTAAATTCGTACTCGTTTCAGACTCAGCGCTGTAGCTGTAGCTGTAGCTGTAGCTGTAGCTGTAGCTGTAGCTGTAGGTAGAGTGTCCAGAATATGGAAACGATGAAGATCAGTTCTGTGGGTGCTAACAACCGGGCTAGTCGCCGGGATGAGTTTGACGATGAGACCGTGGGAAAGTGAAATACCCACTTTAAAACGCAGTGACGCCACGCGCGTCAACCAGCAGCAGCAACTGAACCACAGCATCGTCACTATCAACGACAACACCTTTACTCGTCTCCTCGCTCTCATCCATATCGCTACCGCTCGACGATAAGGATTCTGATAGGACTTTGACAAGTAGAAAATGTCGCGATTCGTTCGACCCGTGAGTTCTTCTCAAGCCGTCTCCTCCCTCGCACTTATCGCAATGCGCTCTCTCGTCTCACCATCTAATCCTCGTCATATACTTGTACATGGATACATCTGCTGACACACTCATCACTCACTCGCGCTCGCGCTCGCAGTCGAAATACCGTCATGTGTACGGTGCCAAATCCAAGGTCAACTATGAAAACGCCAAGATCAGCGGGTCAGCGTGGGACACCGACCTAGTCTCCGCTGGAGGGAAATATATCGCTGTCAACTGGCAAGTTTCAGGTGGAGGTGTAAGTTGATCTATCTCCTATCTATATCTTGATACAGCCAGAAGTAAGCTGATACAATGGCGATTCTAGGCATTCGGAATCCTCCCTGTCTTCTCGCCCTTTACTGCACCGCAACCCGCAGGTTTCCCTACAAAGCTCCCGGACATCATCCCGCTTGCTAGAGGACATACGGCCCCAGTTCTCGATACTGCCTGGTCCCCATTTGACGACAATATCGTAGCCTCAGCGGGCGAAGATGGCAAAGGTATGTGACTAGCTAAACCTATCTTTAGCTCCACTGCTATCAAGACTGACTGGATGTATATGTGTCGGTGCTTCTTCAGTGCTTATCTGGAAGATTGACGATAGCATCTTCGAAGGGTGGGGAGAGGACCATTGGGCTCCCGAAGACTTGGCGCCGCAAGCTCGTCTCAGCGCTGGTGGACGGTGAGTAGACTGTTATCAAGTTTCTTTCCTTTACAAGATTCAGTACCTCGCAGGACCAGTAGCTGACTTTCGTGTCACATTTGTAGCAAAGTAGGCCAAGTCATCTTCCACCCCACCTCATCCAACGTCCTCACAGCAGCCTCCGGTGACCACCTCGTTCGTCTGTGGGATATTGGAGCGAGCGAAGATGCACCGAAAATCACTTTGACAGGTCACAAGGACTCGGTGCAAAGCATCGCTTGGAATGCGGTTGGAACCACCCTCGCAACTGTGAGTCTCCCATGCTGCCCCGAGATCAAAGGTTATTTGAGGCTTTGATTGCTGATGTGATGCGTCCACTGCCAGACCTGCAGAGATAAGAAGTTGAGGTTGTTCGACCCCCGTGCTGGTACTGAGGCTGTCAGAATTACCGATGGCCATGCTGGAGTCAAGGGTTCCAGAGTGGTCTGGTTAGGTGATAGGGACAGAATCGCAACCACTGGGGTGAGTGATCCTCCGTCATGGACGGTGTCTTCTCCACGCGATGACTCGCTTACCGTGGCATCTCGTTGCAGTTCAGCCGCATGTCCGATCGACAAGTCTCGCTGTGGGAGACTGGTGGCCTCACTAATCTCGACACTCAGTCTCTGGACTCTAGCGCGTCAGTATACGTCTTTCCATATAATACTCTCAAGCTGACCGGACTCAGTGGTATCATCATGCCATTCTTCGCTGAAGGCAACGACGTTCTGTTCTTGGTTGGAAAGGGGTAAGCCATCAAATCTCCTTCGTTGTAAACGATCATAGCTGATGTCGTTCCTATCAGAGACGGTAACATCCGATACTACGAGTACGAGGGGGACTCGCTACACTTTTTGAGCGAATACAAATCGTCCGATCCTCGTAAGCTGAGACCGTTTTTAGAGACTAGTCTCCAGCTGATGGCTTGCAGAACGCGGCTTCACACTTCTGCCTCGACGAGCGCTCGATGTCAAGGAGAATGAGATTGCGCGTGGTTTCAAGCTCGCAGGAAGCGGTATTGAGCCTCTCAGCTTCATTGTCCCGAGAAAAGCCGAGTCTTTCCAGTCCGAGTAAGTGTTTCGCGTTGGCTCAACAATAGTGCTGAGCCGACTGACATAAACGCAGTATCTTCCCACCTGCCAATTCGATCGAGCCCGCTCAATCCGCATCCGACTTCTTCTCAGGCAAAACGGTCAGACCAAAAGTACTCGACCTCGAGACTCGTGCCGTCAGCACTTCGAATGCGCCCATCCCTCCGCCAACTCACGCCGAACCTCACAAATCTAAATCTGCTCCCGCCACTTACACTTCTCCTGTAGCACCAGCGTCCGCACCCACTACTGCACCGATCAAGGAGGAACCTAAACCTACTCCGCCACCAGAAGTTAAGAAGGAGATTGACTCGGTGCCTGAAGTCACAGCGAAAGGGTTGGAGATAGAGCAGGACGAAAGCGAGGATGAAAAGTCTCCTGTCGCTGCTTCGCCTGTCGCTGCTATTCAGGAATCGGTAGCAAACTTGTCGATCAAGCCGACGGAGAGCAAGCCTGAAAGCGAAGCTCCCAAAGCCTCTCCTGCAGCCGTGAGTGATCGATTCCTTACTTGCACAAACAAGAGAACGCTGATCACAGTATCGACTCGTAGCCATCCGATTCCTTGCTTGTGAAGCGATTGTCCGAAAAGGCCACCGTGCCTACACGCGGTTCGGCTCTCGCAGCAGGCTACGATCTCTATTCAGCGGAAGAGAGTGTCGTACCAGCACGAGGGAAAGCTTTGATCGATCTACAAATAAGCATCGCTGTTCCCGAGGGCACCTATGGTCGTGTTGCACCACGAAGCGGATTAGGTATGTCACTAATTCGACTTTGATTGTCAGAACCGTCCGTTTGACTAATTCACTGGCCGCCCCGCAACAGCAAGCAAGCATTCGATTGACACCGGCGCTGGAGTGATTGATGCGGATTACAGAGGACCGGTCAAGGTCTTGCTCTTCAACTACTCCGATGCTGATTTCACTAGTGCGTTCACGATATGTGTCATCTCTCTGTAGCGATAACCACTACCCCTCGATTATACTTGAGCTGACTCTGTAATCGTAGTACACCACGGTGATCGTATCGCCCAACTAATCCTTGAGAAAGTGCACTTGGCTCCGATCCAGGAAGTGGATGTAAGTGCTTCTGTCCATACAGATAGGTTTGCCCAGAACAGAGACTTTGCTGATCTGCGACTCCACAGGACCTTGACGCGACGACGCGCGGTGCTGGAGGATTTGGCTCTACCGGTGGCTTCGGGCAGGCCGTCAAGGACGTTGTAGGGAAGATCATATGAGCGAGGAGCATTTGAGGTTGTAGATATCTAGGAGTGTTAAGAGTGTTGGTGTCGGTGTAGAGAAAATGGGGAGGAATATCTGTTCATAAATGCTGAAATGAATTATTGTGCTTGCATCTATCATGAAACTATAGATTGAGAGGATGAAATCATATAACGATACACCTGCAAATCAAAGTCGATCAGCATTTTGACTAATGATAGATTGAACTCAATCCCCTCCTTCAACCCTCAGACTCGCCTTTAATTTCCCCTCCCGCACCCTAGGTCGTATCTCGAGCACTGCTCTGTCCTAAGACAGAGCTCGTAAACGATCAGACTCTGCTCTGTCCTCTTCTCTATCTAGTAGAACTAGTAGAGAAGAGACGAGTGGGTGCGTGGCGGATTACCAGATTGATCGTCATTGGGTTTGTCGTCGTCTACTTCTCTACGAGCTGAGTGAGGAAGCGAGATTAGACTCACCTTGCTGCCATCTTGTAAGTCGAGCTTATACTATAGCCGTAATTGACATTGTGACTGATTTCTGACTTGACAAATTAAACAAAGTGGAAGTGAACGGTTTCAGCTGTTCGAAATCACTCACAAACACACACGCGCGCCTAATCACGGTGAGACATGTGGGAGATGACATCATGTGATAGCTGCGCCTAATAAGACGCAACACCGAAACGGAAACGACCGGAAGAGATGTTTTTCCGTAATCGGCTATTTCAATTTGGTGGTCAAGAGTGGTGATCGCCGTGTGAAATGACGCACTAAAGGTGATTTAATCTACCGTCTTTGGATATTATCTTTGCTGCTAACTAACGGGAAGTAATGAATCGAGGGTGCTTGCTGCTCACTGCTCTCTACTCTACTCTCTTTGCACTTCCCTATCTTGTCAACATTACACTCTCTTGTCTCCTCCTCTTCTTCATATCGTCACTTGTCATCTATACACCTCCGGTACTCACACTTAGAGGGATAGCGCTGCACATCGCACCAACACACTCGTTCGCCGACACCGACAAATCGACATACACTCGCCATGTTCCTGTACAACGTCCATACACCCCAAAAGACCTTTGCGCTGACTTACAAAGGTACATCCCATTGTCCCTCATATCAATGCGCAGCTTCTCAGCTCCACATGTAAATCACTCGTGTTCCATAACATAAGCTGATCTCAACCATTCCGTGTTTTACAGAGGGCGAGTCTCAGGCAGATCTCGTAGCTCGGATATTCGCCAAAGCCGATGCCGGCAAGCAACCCTCGAACAAATCCGGCCTGGTGTACGAGTTTGAAGGAGAAAAGTGGAGCTTGGAAGATGGTGCGTTGCTTATCTCAATACTGACACGCTTAGCGGCGCCTGGAAGATGGCAACTAATACTTGCGTTGCCAACGACAGACGACGACCTGCAAATCCTTCTGTCCCGCTTCCCCCCAGCCTCAACGCCGTCGGCAACTCTGCATCTGACCCAACCTCACGTCAATTTCGGCGAGACGACCTCGGCTCCTGCTCCGCCTTCGTACACCAGCCACAGCGCCAAGCCCAAGAGTCGCAAAGCGTCTGGATCCGTCAAGTCGGCCCCCAACGGTACTTCCTCAATCCTCAAATCCGAGTCTACTGCTTCGCCAGATGAGAGCAAAGCTCCTTCCACTACTACCAGTACCAGTACGTTCATACCTAATCACTTTGGCTACCAAGGCGCCGCCGCGGGCACATCCACACCTACACTCCTAGGCCCGCCTGCAGCTCCTGTCAAGACTGTAATTGACGGCTTTGGCAATTCAGTGATCAGCAGTCCTGCCAAGCCCGCACCTTCGACAAAGAGCAAAGCCAAATCTGTCATGAGCACCGCATCCAGAAAAAGCAAATGGGGCGACGACGATGCCGAGCCCCTGGGAGAAGTTATCAAGCGCGAGTGGAACGAGGTGAGCCCTCAGTATCATATTGCACGCTACACGTGACTGACAACCTGTATTGCAGTTCCACAACAATATTGGAGTGCGCACTGTCAAGGGCAAAGTTGGCTCTCAGCAGAATGGTGAGTTCCGCCAATCTTTCTCGGTAAGACCATATGTGCATGAGTTCACAAAATCGAACACTGTAATAGTGCGGATGCTGCTCAAATCTGGCTATCGTCACGTCTACGTCTCTCGAGCATTCGCCGTCAAGCTCGGGCTGGTGGACAAGAAGGTGTGTGCTACCGTTTACGCCCATCACTCATTGGTGATGATACTGATATTCTGGTATTCTCAGTTCCACATGGGCTCGAGCGGATACACCGGTCTGAAGGTCATCGGCAGTGTGCCCATCACCGTCGGCTCGAAGACCGCTTCGCACCAGGCATACATCAGCGAGGAGAATCACTTTGATGTCGTTCTTGGTAGATCGTGGTTGGAGAAGATGGCCGTCAAGTAAGTTCAAAAAGTCGTATTTGCATTTTCTGGGCGGAGCTCATGCTGATCTTGCGATCTCTTCCGTACCTAGGACGGACCCGCTGGACCAGACGATACTGACTTACATGGACTCGGGAGAGAAGATTGATTGCGACGTCGTCGTGCTCAAGGATGAGAAGGGCAACGTGATTACTATCACTTAATCGTCCTTAGTGAGATATTGGAGTTAGAAGCCAAGAAGATACATCCAGAGTGCAAAGTGTGCTTGTTTGGGTTGGTGAAGGCTTGCTCTTGGATACACGGACTATGTTGATATCCTATTGTCAGAACTTTGTCTGGTCGGTCGAAATTAGCATATACCCTGTGACGCAGAATAGATATAATGCATGCTTGGACTTGCGCGTTGGTTATTTTGTTCTTGTATTTATGAAACCACCGAGACAAGCCGTTGAAAGCCACGGCGCCCCGACGGTGATTCACCACTTGACTGAATTGCGATTGGCATGTTGACCGATTATGAACATGATTGGGATGGTCGATAACCAAATCTTGCTTCTAGCTTCTCGCTTCTTGCTTCTTGATTGAGCAAACAGGTAGAGCGTAAGTCCAGCAACAGATTGTGAGCGTGGCGAGCAGCCGTGGCGTGGCGAGGCGTGACGCGAGATGCTCTAGCAAGTGCATATTACAGTATTATAACGGACGACAGATATATCTTCTAGAGCGTAATGAGCAGGACTTCTTGCTTTCGTATACTTTCTTCTGTCCCACATTCGTTTCGTGCTCGTTGCAGTCGCTCAAGTCGGGCACTGCGCTTTCTTCGTTTCGACTTCTGTTCACAAACCGACTGCTACTCAACGCAGCTTTTTCGCTTGACGCATTACGCCGTACTTATACTTGTGGTTGCCAGTCACCACTGTCCTTTCTCTTCGCACATCTAGCAGCTACATACCACGCACCACACTCTACACGCTCATTATTAGATACAACGCGACCGACACGCTTATATCACCTTCGATTTTGCTCCTCTCTTTCACCGTTCCCCCAGCAGTCCAAAGCTACTAGCTAGCTCCTACCCTAAATCTCCAAGGTACAATCCCTCACTCCTCAGCGAGAGAAGTCAGCACAATGATCCACTCTATCACTGCCTTGGTTCTGATCCCGCTTCTCTCCAGCGTACTCGCCGCCCCTGTGCCAGCGCCACAAGTCCTCGGTCTAGACCCATTAATCATTTCTTCTCCACCTACCTCTACCCCATCTATTCAAGGCGCGGCGCCATCCGCTCTTTCTCCCCTTAACAACGACAACAACAGCGGTCTAGTCGACTCGCTGTTGAAAGCTCCAACCGAGCTGCTCTCCGACCTAGGCATTAACGCCAACTCGTCCTTAGACTCGGGTGTGAATGCGAATGTGGCGGGCATCAATATCAGTGCTGATCTGGGACTGAATATCGATTTGACTTCTCCGCAAGAAATGCTTTGTTCGCCTGTCCAAGACTCGTACCAAGCAGTAGAATACAATTTGCCCTGCGCGTGTTGGCAGGATGATCAAGGGGTTGTCCTCGATGCTCAGCTTAGTGTTGATATAGGCTTAGATGTCGTGCAAGGTCTCCAAGCGTGGATTGAGGCTGAGGTGAGTGCTGCCTCGTTCGCTACCACTTAAAATAGAGAAAGAGTATAGCTGATATAGTCTGGCTTGCACATCTTGATCGTGATCTCATTCGACATACGCGCCACAGATCAAAATTGGCGGCTCGACATTTCCCTACCCAGCTTACGCAGAACCAACATGCGACGGTGATGGCGGATACTCCTGTCCCGGCGGCAGACTCGCGAACGGGGTAAGTCGTTAAACCACCTTGTACTATCACGAGAGAGAGGACATCACTGACCCGGGTCTACCTGTGATTGATTATGATGATGACACGTAGAAATGCTCGGCATTCCTCGCTGCGCACCCGCACGCTCACTCCATCGCTACCGCCCAGCCAACCGCGCCCCCAGCAAGCGGCTTTATCGTCAGTGATATCCCACCAAGCACATTGATTTCAGCACCTATCACCGCCACCCAGACACAGGCCCAAGAGACACCACCCTACGTAGATAACGCCTTCACTGCTTCTGCCTCTACTCCATTTGCGCCTACTGCCACGGACTCGGACGACGGCGCGGGTTTCCCTCGGTTAGGCTTTGCGGCTGAGCACTTCACCCCGTCGCCTACGCCTACGCCTGCTGCTACGGCTGCTGCGCAAATAACGAGTACCCCGACAATTGTTCCTAAGCAAGACAATGATAGGTATCTCAATGTGGAGAGTATCACTAGCACTAGTACTCAAACGATCATACTTCCCGCTACAGTATTCGTGAGTCGCACATCCATGCTCTTATTGCCACTTCATGCTCTGCGCACTACAGATTTCGTAAGCCATTACGCTAACAAGAACATACCGCAGGTCGAGATGCTCACTACGACCGATACTACCACCGCCACGCAAACGCAGACCCAGACTCAGACCCGATGGGCAACGTCGACGTCGACAGCGACTGTTACTCAGACCCAAGCACAATGGGCTACAGCAACCTTGACTCAATGGGCGACGGCAACAGTCACTAGTACCGTCAACGCCGCTTCGTGCGATACCGAATCCGATAACGTTGATGCAGATTCGGTCCCTGTGGGCAATACCGCTTACACCCCTGCGGTCGTGAGCGCTGTCAGTAGTGTCGGAACAACGACTGCGCCTGCCACTTCCACCATTGCCAGCGCTGGTGTCCCGTCCTTCTCGCCTTTGCCAGCTAGCACGAGTTTCACAGCGCAGTCAGTGGGCAGCACCACATCTCAACCAACGTCGACTCTCATCACTTCCTCACCCACGATTACGTTCTCACCCACATTCACGCCCGCGCCTACGGCAGCGTCATCTACCGACTCTGGCTCTGGCTCTGGCTCTGGCTCTGGGTCAAGTAACGATGGAGGCAGCGGTGACGACGGGGACGACGGGGCATTCCAGCCTGCTCCACTAGCACAAGCACTGCAGCACCCGCACCCACACCCGCGACCTACCGCTGGCTCTGGCTCTACCTTGGACAGTTCCGGGTTGAGCTGCCGTACGGACCAAGTGGAGCTTGACGGCCAATGCACTTGTCCCCAAGGGTGAGTCGCCGCGTTCGTTCCTTCCATCCTTCCATCCTTCCTGCCTATCTACTGTTTACAGATCTTGCGGTCTGCTGCCTACCTACGTGCTGATGACGTTTACTTGTGCTGGTATACTGCAGTCAACAAGATATCCTCGATCTGTGCGTTGACGTCTGTCTCGGCGCCAGAGCGGACGACGGCTCGTGTCTGGGGATAGATGCTGGCCTGGGATTGAATCTGGGTGTGGCAGGGATAAGCTTGTAGGCCACCCGTCCGTTCTTGCGAGACTTGCAGTCCTGTCTGCCGTTCTTCCCAGCTTGCGTTCAGAGTTCAGTATAGATATAAATTATCACCCTCATCGGAACCGCTTCTGCGCTTCACTTTACCTACACAACCCAACTATTACTAGCAATCGCGTAGTCGAGTCTCTCATTCCTGTATACATCCGTACAGCAGTACCGGCAGGACCATCACTCTAGATAGACGATGTCATGTACAATCACCACTCTTGTCCTCACAACATTTGTTTTTCGTTCGAGAGCGCCTTTACTCCTTGAGCACAGACATCAATATCGTCGAGAGACACTGGGATGAGTAAACAGTACACACGTCGATACTATGCATGTTGCCACAGTATATCTTCGACTCGCGTTCTGCTATTGCGCCAACGTGACGCAATACGAACTAATATGGTAAACCGCCATCACCTCCACCGCCTGGCTCGTCAAGATCTTGATAACTGACTCGACCCCTTCGAGCCCGCGGATCCTCCCCACCCGGCGGAGCAGGCGGTAATGGTAATCCTGCCGAGGCTGGAGCTTGAGCCATCGGTCCTATCCTCGCTGCTAATCCTGCTCCACCCGGTCCACCACTTCCACCCGCACCATTCACTGCTGGTGAACCAACGCCCATTCCCATCATCATGGCTTGTTGCATTTGCATCATCATCATCATCTGCTGCTGCATCATGTTGAAACCCGGTTGATTCGGGCCGGCACCGTTCAGGAGAGCAGGGTTGAATATCGGTCCGCCGTTGGTCGTCATTCCGTTGGACCCGCCCATGACACCTGCCGCAGCACCATACGCTGAAGTGATAAGTTTGTCGTCCACTGCCGCTAACGTCGTTGCGCCAGGTTGCAGATGTTGAGGATCCAGCACAAAGTTGTTCAACAAGGCGATCTAAGTCCAGAAGGACACGTTCAGCTTCATTCCCACCTTCCTAAGCACACGCGACCATGGACGACACCGCACTCACCTCGTCAAGTTTAATCTTTGTTGCTTCTCCATGCTTCACAGCAATATGCTTGATGACAAATTCGGGCGCACGGAAGAGCTTGTTGCATTCCTTACATCGATACTTGCTCGGCTCTTCTTGCTTGATCAGCGGGGCGGTGAGTTTACGAGTCTCCCTGGAGATGGCATGAGCTGGTGGTTTGTTATACATCCGTCGAAGGTAAAAGCTCACTCTTCAGGATCTCTGCCGCCGTACTGCACCACATCCACTTCCTCCAACAGCGGCTTGAGTTTGTGGTCGACATTCTCGGCCCATTTCTCGTCTTGCGTTTTCTGTGGGAACAACGATGACCTGGTGCCCTTCGCAGCGTTGCCAGCACCACCAGCTGTAGATTTTCGTTCAGGCGCCGGCCGGTCGTCTTGATCCCGCGTCTCCCGATCTTCGGTGTCGGCGGAAGGCTTTTCTGCCGCATCGCCTTCGCCCTCCCCTTCGCCTTCTGGCAACGGCTCGGCTTCAGGCTCCTCTCTTTCAGGTTTGACGCTAGGATGGGGCCGCACATGCCCGATACATTTTCGGTACAGCTCTTCGGCGAATGACGTGGGTGCGACGCAGTAATAACATGTCGAGAGGCCATGGCGCAGATAAGAAATCCATTGGTCCGCAATGACTTTGGCCTAGACAGGCATGTCAGCTTCACTGGATTCGAAGTCGAAATCGCAAGGACAGCTCACTCTACGAGTTTTCCGCTCCTCATCTTGCTCGTCTTCGCTCAGGCCCGCGCTGCTGAGAAGTCGAGATATTGTCTCTTCGACTATATCGCTCGTCTTCTCCCTCAATCCCTGCACAGGCTTTTCCAACGGCTCCTTCTTCGCCGGCTCACTCTCGCCGTCAGCTTTTTCCACCTCTGGCTCCTCATCATCGCCCAGCAGTTCGTCTTCCAACTTCAACGCTAAAGCCTTAGCCTTGTCTCCATCAACAAGTAAACGCTCCAGTGAATTTGCGACGGGTGGAGTGACTCGTAATCGGCCGATCGTGGAAGTGGAATTGACGGACATGTGGAAGGTGAAACCGTCGATCTGGGCATGGTCGTCAGCTATAATTCCGGTTGTTTACATGATACTCACTTTCGACGCGTCGAGCTTCTGGATGACCTCCTCGAGATTGATCCCATCTGCATATTGCGCCCAGGCAACACGATGAAAGCTTCGCTTCGCCGAAGGTTCGCTAATCGCAAGCCACTGGAATCCGGGTACGGACGCGAATAACTGAATGTCACAGGTCAGCTACGGTTGTGCGACTATGTGAAGCACACGGCTGCTCACCTCTTCCAATGCCTTGCGACTTGTTGTCGGGGGAGCGGTCTTTACAAAGACTTGCTGCGTATTTGGTGCAATTTCGACTCGAAGGGTTTCGTCGCCTGCCCAGTCACCCTTGTCTCCCAACGCTCGGTCCAAACCTTCTGGCTCATCGTTCTCCGCAAGACGACGCGACGAGCCGTCTGCTGAATCTGCAAGCACAAATGTCATTCTTGATTTTGTGTTGCTGGTCTTGAGACCCACCTGCCATGCTGAAATCAGCAGAGTCATATGCTCCGGATCTCAAGCCATCAAGGTATTTTTCGGCGGTGGCAACACGGCCCTGGCGATTGAGACGACGACGGAGAGCAGCAAATTCCGGGGAGTCGGAGTATCGCTCCTCGAACCATATTGACTCGCGGTGAGTGAGGAAGAGCGCGTACAGCTATCACCGCAGCACGTTAATCAGCAGACCTTGTGCGAGGAGATTGTCGTAACTTACTTGGCGCGAAGTGTACTCTTTTCTATATCTCTCGTATCGCTTTGCCATTCCCACCTTCTCCTTTGCAGCCGCCTCTGATAACAGACCACTATCCAGCTGTTCTCTGAACCTTCTCACTTCCTCCTCGTCGTTCTTTGCGGTTTGTGGGTGAGAAGCGCGGAACCACTCGGCGAATGCTCGGAAAGGTAATAATGTCTCAATGGATGCTGGATCAGGAATGCCGTTACTGGATGGAGGATATCGGGGTGGTGAGGGGGAGTGCAGGCGGGGTCGGTGGGAAGGAGGTATGGGCGATGGAGACCGTCTCCGTTTCGGGCGGTCTAGGATGGTGGACAGTCAGCGCTTAGCAGCCGATAGTGTCAAGTAGAGCAATAGGTACGACGTACCGTATTCGTCCTCCCATTGAGGCGGAGCGGGACGTCCTCTCGCTCTTCGGTCGTGATCGTCCCAATCCGGTCTCCGATCCCATTCCGGCTCCGGATCCAGCTCGCGCCTAGGGAACTCCCTCTCTCGACCTCGCGGTCTATCCCACTCTTCAGGCTCATATCTGCCCATCGATGCAGGCGGTGGCGGTGCAGGAGGCAAGTCCATATGTCTATGCGGGATAGGCGCGAAGCCTCCGCGCGTAAAGCCCGCTCGAGGGGGTTCTCTGTCGTCCATTTCTCTAATTATGGGAGAACGGGCTTGGTCTGGGTGCGAGTAGCCGCGGTCGGATGGTTCGCCCGACTGATATGACATAGCTTAAGACGCAAGAGTGAGCACATGCTAAGCTTGAAGTATAAAGGGGACTTACGCAAAGCTATACCGCTGCTTTGTCCTCGTGGACAATGAATCGAAGAGGCTCTGCGTTTCTACACTAAGATACGCGTCGTATCAGATCAACCTGTGAGCAACAAGAGGTCAAATTGAAAACAGTGCAGGGGTATGACCGTCGTATATTTGGGATCGGTATCGACGTCGGTGTCGCGTAAGCAGTCGTGTCGACATGGCGCAGGAGCGAATATAGCACAAAGGACGAGGTATAGGAGGTAGAAGAGACAAGTGATGAGCCAATGAATCGCAACTAGAGCAAGAGTCGAAATGTACCTTTTTAGCAACTGTCCTATCAGCCCTTGGCCCCCTATGCTGTCTGCCAAGGATAGAGAAGGAGGACAACAGTAGACGTTGAACTCTTTTGTTGTCGCTGTCAACGGTGCAACAGGCGACGAGCACGAGGTGATGCATAATGAAGGGCTAGCTGATCGGGAATACGGCGATATTATGTAACGTGGCAAAGCGATATGATTACCCGGTTACACTCGGTCCGAAGCATCAAGGTGGAATGAGGGGCCTGTTGCGCTCATCAACGCGGGGGAACAGCAAGGTGCGGCATGAGATGTCATTCAACATATATATATCCTAAGGTTGATTACAGTCACACTATCACTCAAGCAGCCAGGAGATATCAACGGACAATGACACCCACATCTCTCGCGCCCGTTGCTAGCTTCGGCATACGTACTGCGACACGCGCCCCGACTCGCGGCTATGCGGCGGCAACTCACTTTCTTCACACCTCGGCCATCCGGTTCAAGCCTGCTGACAGACCGAACCCTCTCCAAGGCCCTATGCCTACAGAAGCGGAAGAGGATCCAGCGACAGACCCATCAAAGGGCGGAGAAGGCTTCTTTGGCGTGAGTCTGCATCGTTACAAGAGTGGATCAGAGTTGATGATATCCCACGCAGTCCCTCTTGTACGGCTCGAAGGAAGCCAAGAAAGAAGGGCTCATTGCGCATGACGACAACCATGGACAGCATTCAAAGATCGTCGGCAGAGGCAAATACGTTCACGAGAAGATCACCCATTCCATCATTCCAAGTAGGAGGGAAGAGTATCTCGAAGCTGCGGAAAAGTATTTCAGGACCTTGATGGAGAGAGGCAGCGAGTTTGGTGGTGTTAAAGTGACTGGAAGTTGGGAAGCAACAGTGGGATCTGTCGGCAACTTTGTCCATATCCTCGAATACGAAAATTACAAAGGATACGATGAGACTGTACGCGCTGAAAGAAACAGCAAAGTGAGCTATGACTCAATGCTCATCAACGTGTTATCCACTGATCATGTTCATGACAGGAACTGACCGCTATCGAATCTGCCATCCTCCCTCACATCAACTCACGTCAACACCAACTCATGTCGGAATTTTCATTCTGGCCTTCGTCACCACCACGAGAATCGGGTTACCCCAACGGTGGCATATTCGAACTTCGTAGTTACGAGCTTCAACCAGGGAAACTGCTTGATTGGGAACATGCTTGGCGAAGGGGTATGGAGGCGAGGCGCCGCTTCGTGGTAGGTCTTCCACTGTGTATCGATGTATCTGAGATATCAGTAAGCTGACAGACATTTCGTAGCAACCTGTCGGCGCGTTCTTCTCCCAAGTTGGCCAATTGCACGAAGTCCACCATATCTGGCAATATCCGTGAGCTCCTCACGTCATTGTTCAGCTGAAAATGTTGCTGACATACTGCTCAGCGACATGCATACCCGCAAAGTGAAGCGGGAGCAAGCCTGGACAGTCGGTAGCTGGAGCGACACAGTGCAAGAGGTGAGCTCGGTTGCATCTTTATCAAGATCAGTGCTGATGCACGTTCGTATGGTCTACAGACCGTCAAGCTCACTAAAAGCATGAAGTCGACCATCATGATACCCACATCATGGAGTCCTCTGCGCTAGGTGTTAATAGGCCAGGGGCCATGGCGTTGGACTAGGTCGGACTAAAAGAAGGACTTGATCTCGTGGTTGGATTGAGTGTCCTATAAGCCTGGTCGAGAGTAGTGAGCTGCTCGGTTGTCAAGCTATACTATGCATCACTGTGCTCTATGACAGCCCAACGATACGCGAGATGGCCCCGTCACCTCAGCACATGGGTGATACTCGAGGTCTGTGCGTAATCAACCAGAATGCTTTGTTGAGGGGTCCGTGCGCGATGCTGAACCAGGAGTGAGGTGGCAAACCCGTCTTGAACATGTATCTCTCTTCTTCTTCCTCTTTCTCTTTCTCTTCTCTTTCTTTCTTTCATTCATCTTCTTCCTCCAAACGCCGCTTCTGTCTAACTCATCTCTACCCCGTCCTCTTCGTCTCACCAGTCAGCCCCTCAATCCTTCCGTGGCAGACCACACGTCTCCATCCCAACCGAGGAGGTGAGTATAGGTGAGCACCAGAGACCCAAACAGGGTGGCGACTTCCCTTCCAGGGCCTAATGACTGCTCGCGCGCGCTAGTATAAGCACATTGTAGTACCTCCTCAACTTCACCTCTTCGTCGTCTGGAGTCGCGATACTCTCCGATCATGCCAGTGAGCACCGAACAACCGGGACGGCCGCGCGCTGCTTCCTCGTCGAGCCGGTACGAACCGTATCAGCAGGTTCATCAACCCGCCCAACGACAGATCATGGAACGAAGGTCTCCTCACAGCTCCGAGAGTCAAGGCACTCCGGCCCCGAAAGGTTACCGCTCCAATGCGGCCAATGATTTCGCCCCGCCCGGTCAGACTCAAACGGACGATGTCAGCAACCCGTCGCGGACCCGTCATCCAGCCGAGTCCTATCCCAATCGCGACAGATATGGCTCTTTCAGCTCGTACGCTCCAGCTTCAGCTACGTCGAGTCAGCCTCGAACCCAAGAAGTGCGCAACACTCAAACAGCTACCAACGTGCACCCGCGTCGGTTCGTCCCCGTCAAACAAGAACATATAGTAACTGACCCAGAAGTCGCGAGTCCCCCATATCGCCCGCAAGCACCACGCAGTAGTGCCAAAGTATCTCCTCCTGTCTGGGACCATCGCAACCAATCAAACGCTTCCGACTCAGACAGAAGCTCTGGGCCGCAGCAGGGCTATATGGGCAAGCATGAAGATAGCGCCACTCCTTCCTCAACAGCTCCTGGAGCTGCGACGGGTGGACGAGTTGCCGATGGAATGGTCCCTACAACACCTCGGAAGGCTCAGATATCCGGGTTTCAACAGCCAATGAAGCAAGCACCACTATTGTCGGATGACATAGCGGCCGAAGAATCGATGCGCTTCCTCATGGATGCTGTCGAGAAGAAGAAGGAGAACGACCATCTAGTAAGGGTGATTGGGTATGAAATACGCACACTGCTGACATACCCCTTCAGAAACGAGAGAATGAAGCGCTGCAGGGCATTGTTGCGCGGCACGAAGCGACGATATCTGCGCTCGAGAGTGAGGCAATGACGCGCGAGAGGTTTATGGCCGATAAGGAGGCACGTCTCGACGTGAGGCTCCAGAAAGTCGACAGGGCCTGCACGCAGTATAACCAAGTGTGAGTCCGAGAATTGAATAATCGGCCGGCTCGCTGACCACTTCTGCAGCCAAGCTCAAAAGTCTGCAGACCAGGCCGACGTTGCTGACTTGGAGGGTCCCTATGCAATAAGCTGAACGATCAGATCACTCACTTGAAGTCAGAAGCAACTTCTCTTCGTAAAGACACGAAGGCTATGATAGAGAGTGAGTGGACTGCAAATGCAGCAAGGCGATTCTGACCATAACGGCATCTGCACAGAGCATAATGCCAATGTGGAGCGTCTTGCAAGAATGAGGAAGACCCTCCAAGAGGTTGGAGAAGATAAGGAGAATCAACACATCACGTTAGACAGTCTGCGGGACGGCGAGTTGCAACCAATTGGTCCTTGAATGTTGGTCACTGACATGCCATCCACCCCCGTTTCCAATAGCTCGGAAGGCCTTGGACGTACAGACGGAGCAATTGATGAGTGTCAAAAAGCAGCTTGACAGTTCCGACAGACACAAGTAAGTAAGCCTTCCTGGGCAACCCGAGCCTAGGAGCCATCCAGCGCTCATTCCCATCGTACAAAACTGCAGTGAGGATCTCCGGCGACAACTGCAGTGCGCACAGGCCTCGTGGACGCCTGATCTCAACGAAATCAAGACTTCTGTCAAAAGGTACGTATGGGTTGAAATCGCTCTTGAACTGAAGCTCATATCCAATTCCGCTCAGTTTCACCTCGGAGCAATCCGACAAGAACGGGACCATCAATGACCTGCTGCTCCAGCAACACAAGCTGGACGAAGAAAACAGACTACAGAAAGACGAGTAAGTCTGACTAACTACTTCTATGTTTCGCAAGCCTTTCACTCATCTGTCAATCTGTGCCTAGAATTCTGAAACTGCAGGTTGAGCTTCGTGACGCCTTGTCCGCACGCGACACTGCCACAACCCGGGAAATAGAGCAAGAGGAAGGGCTCGCAGCGCTTGGATTTGATGCGGACGGTCTGGATGCCAAATTGACACAAGTTATGCTGGACAAGAACGAGCAAGTGCGCCTCCATGAGGCTGAGAATAGTGACTGGGATGCCAGGCTTCAAGTCGCCGCGAGCGAGAGAGACCGGTAAGTTGCAGTTAACCAAGACTGTTGCTGGCAGTACTAATCATCCCAACAGGCTCGACCGAGATCTCGAGGCAGTCCAAGCTAGAGCCATTGCCCTGGAGAGTCAACGATGTAAGCTTGAGGTAGATCTCAAAGGAGAGCTGGCCGCGGCTCGTGCGGACCGCAAAACGGCAATCTTCGAGCTGGAAGCTGCCAACCAAAAACATCGGGATGTTCAGGTAAGTACGCAAGAGCTGTGGACTAGTGGAGCGAAAGCTGACTGATGAGTCGAAAGTTGGCTCTGCATCAAGCCGAGGAGCAGGTAGTCGAATTGAGAGCGGGCAAAGCAGCTTTTCAAGGGGAGATAGCAAGACTTGAGGTAAGTTTGATGATGTGTTGCAGATTTTGACTCTTACCGTCTTCTGCAGAAGGATGCCGACGCTAGTAATAATCGACAAGCGGACCTGCATGAGCAGCTCGCCATGCTGAAGGCTAAAACAGCGCAAAGCAGCGTCGCCAACGAAGAACTGGAGGAGGTCGGTCACGCCTCTTCCATCTCGTCGTGGCCCATGCTGACGTTTGGCCTACAGCTAACAAGTCTCCGTGAGGAGCTGGCCGCTATGCGCGCAGCAAGTGATTCCAGGACTACGTCCTCAGAGCGGTTCCAACTACATGCAATGGTACGAGTCCGGCAATGTTCGCGTTTCTCGCTAAGACCATGTGCAGACACCAGAAGACCTGGACATGGAGAAGCTCGTCAGAGCTGACGAAAGTTGTGAGCGCACTGGCTGTTTTTGAGCCGGTGCTGTCGTACTGATCTGGCCTGTTACATCAGCACGCTGGTTAGAGCAAAAGCACGTGCTTGGTAAGTGCATCTCTATGACCAGATAAAACCGAAACAGCTCAATGAGGTGTCTTGTTCTCCATCAAACAGCCAATCAGACTAAAAAGGTGAACGAGGTTTGGTCTAATTTGCATATCGTGCGAATGCTTACACGTCTCCTTAGTTATCCTTCGAGAACAAGCTGTTGAAGGAGAAGTTGGACCAGCTCAATGAAGGCGCAACAAAATCAAGCAACAAGCCTAGCAATGAGCTCGTGACTACCAGCAATCCATCAAAGCGTGTTCGCTTCGGAGGTGAGACTTCACAGGAGGAACCGGAATCTGCGATGCCATTGCAAATAAGAGTCGCCCGAGCAGACGAGAACACCGATGAATTGGACGATGACAGCGACAGAGAAAGTACCCTTGACGTTGATGAGGAGCACAACGGCAAGCCAGCGTCGCAAGAAGCTGTGGAGGCTCCGCCCTCACAAAAGCGCGCCCTGGTCCGTTATGGATCAAAGGAATCTAAGAAGCGAACTCTCTCCAACTCGGTTGACGATTCCGATGACGAGGCTCAAGACGCTCAGAAGAGCAAGAAGCATGCTACAGAATCCATTTCTGACTCGGCACCGAAGACAGCAGCATCAAGCAAGTCGATGTCCAAGAGATCTTCCAAAGCCAGCTCTCGCGACAAATCGGATACTGGAAAACCGAGTCGAAGTGCTCAGCGCGGTGCCCACTGATGTTCCGACTGTTTCGTAAGTGGCGACATCGCACATATGAGTATGACCCGCACTGATGATTGCAGATGACACAGGCGAAGGAAGCATCAAGGATTTGTAGTCGAACCAATGCGGACAATTCAGAACGTCGACAAGTTCCCACGTGAACTATTGTATAAGATCGACGCGAACTACTGATATGGACTGTTTGTCTACTCACCTGGTCATGAAGCTACCCACCAGTGCCATGTTCATACCGATGCTGATACATGTAGACTGTGTGGTCCTGTATGTCGTATGCATATGTCTGTGTATCTGTGTACAAGACAGAGAGTCCTTGAGTTGATGCCTGGTTAGAGGTCTGCCGATGAGATGGTGCCTGAGATTGAGACTTTCGGATCCAGTCCCCGATTCCCACAAACTTGAGCCAAACAAATTTCCCCGACCTATGACGTGCATATTGTCTCATTTGACACCCGATGGCTTCGATCTCGATTAGCTCGTACAGAGAGCAATCGCGTCGATGCAGCTTGTGACCTTTTGCTACCATATGAATGAGATCATCGAGAAAGCATTAACGGCGTGATACAATCTCGAGAAGCGATTGAGAGATATATACTGCACGATCAACGATTCTTGATCGGTCCATCGCCTTTTGTGCGTAACCGTCAACAGACAATTGTCCACATAGTTCGTCACGAATTGACAATCGGCGGTAAACATCAACAACGGACAACGAATAACTACAGGAACAGGCGACAACGACAAGATGCCCTCGTCGTCTCCCACGCCCTCGGGGCAGCGGAAGAGAGTCCTGATCGTAGGCGCAGGAGCAGCGGGGATGAGCTGTGCCGACGGTCTGAGCAATCACCCAGACAAGTTCGACGTGACGCTCATCGACGCCCAGCCGTACTGCGGTGGACAAGCTTTCTCCATCCCAATCGACAAGAAGTACGGCGCGGAATGGATGAACCAGGGTGTCCAAGGTGGTAGTTACATCTATCAGTGAGTGCGGCTCGACTTATACCTATTATCTTTGACTTGAGAAGACACGCTGACGTGGTACGTTGCAGACACACGTTCCACCACTTCAAGAAGTGCGGCTACGAGGCTGAGCCGTGAGTCCGGGCTGCATATCTGTGATCGAGCCGTCGCTGATAGTGTGACAGTGTGGACCTGCAAGTATCGTTCGGTAAAGGCGAAAAGGTCAGCTACTCTGCCCTGCCATCTCTTCAGGACCGTTTCTCAACATGCGCTAATGCATTTCGGCTTTGCAGTTTTGGACCAACGTCTTCCCCACTCGCTTAGTAGAGAAGCACGCCAAGGATATCTCCCGGTTCAACACATTCCTCAAAATCGTCAGGTGGACTGAATTGATCTGGGCCCTTGTCCCGATCAAGATCGCGTGCAAGATCGCTGGACTAAGTGATGAGTTCTTGAACTACATGCTGTTCCCAAGGTACGTCAGCGTAATTCTGCACTCCTCACAAAAGCCTTCAACTGACGATGATGTCGTACATTCTGGTTATTCAGCTTGGCCCTTTTCCTCGGCACAGGAAACGCGACGCCCGACTTGCCCACAATCATGATGGAACGCTTGTACACTTCGCCAACGTACGGGATGTGGTATCCCCACGACAACAAGAGCATGTCGTCCAACCTCCCTCCGATGGTCGTCTTCCCTGAGGAAAGCGAGTTCTACAGGACTTGGCAGCACAAGCTCATGGACCGCGGAGTCAAGGTCAGTGTGCCGGTAGACACAGTCTAAATTTGCAGTCGTGATGAGCTCACAGTCTACTTTACTTTAACGCAGGTCCGCCTCAATACTGAACTCGACTCTGTCCTGTCTCGCTCACCAAAAGTCAAAGTCGTCCTCCGCCCCAGACGCCAAGAATCAGATCTGCACAACGCCGTAGGCGCCGACCAGGACTTGCCTACTTCAGAGGAAACGTTTGACGAGATCGTCCTTTGTGTTTTGGCCGATACGGCCAAGCGAGTTTTGGGCAAATCAGCCAATTGGAGAGAGAAGATCGTACTTGGTAATACGGTTTGGAGTGATGATATCACCGTCACCCACAATGTGAGTGCTTCTCTGACTCTTCACCCATTTATCCCTCAATTCTAGTGCGCAAGCTTTACAAGCTTGCCAAACTTCGGTGCGGCTAGCTTAGCTAATGAATGGCATGAGTAGGACATCGACTATATTAGGAAGTACTACACCATCGATTTTGATCAATCTCAGGCTATTTCCAACGTCAACGGCCGCGATGACTCGCAGAGAATTCAGAAGGGTGAGAGGGACTTCAAGCCGTGAGTCCGAGTTCCGCGATATTGAAGAGTCGAAGATCAGGGCTAATGTCGATTATGATTATAGGATGTACCTTATCAAGCAGGTCCCGCAAGATGCTCGCAAGCTCGTGCGTGTCGCCTTTCTAAAACGATGATAAGAACCTGATGCTAATTCATGTGATATAGGAAATGTGCTTTGACTGTAACGCATTCCAGTACCAACTTGACCAAGTGAGTCTGACTACTCCCGTAATGAGGCGGAAGAGTTTAATGCTGACGATTGCATAATTGCAGAACTCGCCACCTGAAGAGCACGTATTCCAGACCATTTTCTTGAACAAGAAGCACCAGGAAACATGGAGCAAAGAGGAGATTCGCAAAGACAAAATCAGTGCGTATCATACCATCAGCTCGTTACTCGGCATACCACGTACTGACGGCGACGTGCCCAATGACAGTTCGCGAAGATTGGTGGCATCAGCTCTGTCATGCGTGGACTCACTACGCCTTTGTCGTCCCCTTCATATGGGCTTTGAACAGGAATAACAATCATACCACGTATGCTGCAGCGTGGACTTTGGTCAATGCGCATGAAGTGGCTGTCATTTCTGGTCAGGTGAGCAGCATGTCTTTGATATATGAGGATGATAGACGCAAGTTCTGAATTGATGCTGATTCCCTTCCACGTCTCATAGGCCGCAGCGTACAAGCTGGGAGCAGACTATCCCGAGGAGCTATACAAGAATGAGTTCGCCCGCCTGTGCTTCAGGTGTTATCTCGCTTTGGCACATTTCAAGATCCTCTGGAAGTCTAGAGCGAGGGGATAAGCGCTTTGCTCAGTCATCGTTAGATCTCAGTAATAATTAACGAAAGTGGATCATCGGCTGGGAGCGTTTTTATAGTGATACATGGAAGAATGGCGAATGCGAGGAAGTGAAAGGAAGCAGGCAAGGTCGTAATTTTGCATCAGTCCGTCAGTCAGTAACCAGAATATCACCATGTAGCTAGTATAATGTCGATGGTTTTCTTGCATACCGAGCATCGATTGCAGCCAGATCAACTTAGCAGCTTCAGTGAGGACATTGAGCGTGCGTCCGGCAGCAACAGTACTCCGATAGGTGAAGAGATATCATAAGCACGGCAACTAGCAAAGACCAAGGGTATATGGTGAAGAGGATTGGCGTGAACGGTGCAATACAGCGCCATCACCGCGGGAACATACAAAAGCCAGTGGATAGACGAATTGGCAGGAGTGAAGCACACATATGGTCCTCCTACTAACGCCCCTCGAAGGAAGAGAGGTAGTCGGAGAGCTATCATCGCACCGATACAGTCAGCAATGTTCTGAACGTCAAAATGGCCGACAGGATTGAACCACCCACCTTCAACGCTCCCATCCGAATCTGATCACCCAGGTTCTGCACGTCTGGATTGGCCATGACCCGTCCAGCCATATCCCTGATTCCCCTTTCGAGCCCTTGGATGGTCTCGTTGTCGCCCAAACCTAACATATCGCCACCACCGAGATCGGCCTCTTCGCCCTCCTCTTCCTCTGGTCTTCCAAAGTAAGCATTGGACGAGATGGCTGTGGCCCCTTGGAAGTCGCGTAGACGTGTTTGTGCTTCAGCTGATGCTGAAGGGTCGTACGTCCCTCGACCAAAGTACATGTCTGAGGAGATTCCTACACACAGATACCAGTATCAGTCATTGCGAAGTCGTCATCCAAAATGGTCGCACGACTCACCTTTCTGACCGCCGAATTTGTCCCGTGCAACATGCACATCATCCACTTGCTGCGCGCGGCTGTTGAGGGAGACGTGATATTAGCTGATATTACGCACAAAGTGCCGCTTCACTTACGCCTTGGTCTGCGTTGGAGCTGCGGCTCCTGCGACCTGACCGAAGCCAAGTCTGACAGGCGCAGGCGCCTTCTCCTCTCGCCTAGGAGCGCTAGAACCACCGTTCACGGGCGTCGCGCTCCTGCTGCTTCCCGCTGCACTGGCCTTTCTCCTTTCTTCGGCTTCACGCTCCTTCACTGCTCTCGCCTCTTCCTCTTCCTTCTTCTTGTCATAGCCAAGTCGCTTGATCCTCTCTTCCTCCTCGAGAGCCTTGCGCTGTGCTTCCTCAAAGTTGATGGTTGTAGCAGCCTTCTTTGCACCTAGCTTGCTGACCTTTGTACCAGAAGAGGGCGCAGAAGATGCAGTGGTGGACGAAGACAAGCGCGAGGCAGCAGCAGGACGAGTGGCTGATGCTCCGGTACGCAAAGAGGAGGACGTGACGGTTCGTGATGTGGGCGCAGAAGGACGTGCAGCTCCGATCGAAGGTGGAGCAGTGGGCTTGGCCGCTGTGGCTGCGGGTGCAGCTGCAGGCTTTTGTTTGTCCCAGGTGGAGAAGAAGTCATCCTCGTTGGATGCCTTGGAGGGCGAGGCCATCGGCGTCAATTCCAACCCTTCAACGTGGATACCATGAGGGTATCTAACGGGCAAAACGATCGCGGATTAGCGCGCTCGGCTGAAGAGGGAGATAATGCCTGCTCACCTCTGCGCGTCCTCCTGAATTCGCCTTGCGATCTCCTCCTTGTACAATCCCGCCTGTCGACTGGTGTATCTCGTTCTCGCATCAGTACCACCGGAAGGGAGCAGATTTGTGCCGCCGTGTTTGGTGAAAAAGTCGGTCAGAGAGGCGTTTCCTGCAACCTTGAGAGTGCGTAGTTGTTGCAACGACCAGGAGTCGAGGTTGGTCGAGCTATAAACAGAATGAATCGATCAGCAAGGGAAGGATTACGGATGGGACAGGGCAATCACGTACCGAACGAAACTGATGTGAACTCCGAGATTACGGTGGACTGAGGAGCAATCGAGACAGAGATAGATACCGAATGTGACTGATGTCCAGGTAGGGTTCTTGGCCGAGCAATCGAAGCACACCTGAAAGTGTAGAGGGTCAGCAGGGCAGAATTGGGGCAGCAGCAGCAGTCGTAGACATATCTGCTACGCTGCCAAGATTGCAAGGCTCTCGTCACACGAGGCGTGTTGGCAGCGCGACACGCCTGACCACGACCATGTGAGAGACCACGCTCACCTTGTTAGCCTTTTGCGACTTGAGGTGAGCGAAAGTCGCCGTCGTCTGAGCTTTTGTGGGGTCCATGATGGTCGAGTCGTCGATCACTGATGTCTCGAAGGGCCTGTCGCTCGACCTCTTGTGCAAATGCAAGTGTAGGAGAGGCTGGTAGTGGAGTAGTAGTGAGGGAGAGAGAGAGATGAGCTTAAAAGAGAGACGCGCTGCTGCTGCTGCTGCTGCTGCTCATCACCAGTGTGGCACTTGATTATTTGATATCTTCCTATTTTTGTCCATTTTATCCCATCCCATCTTACCTCTACTTAGAGAGATGGATCAAGCGTGCATGCATGATGGATCGTATGCATCCACTTATAGCGTGACACCGAGTCAAGAGAGTCAAACGCGGGGGCAATAGATGCAGATACTGCAAGTAATCTCTCCGATTAAATGTGTAGGGTTCGCTTGGCTGGTGTGTATGCTCACTCGCTCATGGAATGCACGCTTCATCACACAATGTGCAGTGGTCTGCGCTCTGACAGCAGTACCCGAGGATGCAGGCCCATCGATGGTGCTTCCTTGGCCCAAGTCTTCTTGTCCTATGTTTTTGAGCAATGAGCAGAAACAGTACTCGTGATGGTCCAACACGGGCATTGACCGCCGATTTCCCCTTTACGGCTGTATGAGATGAATGAAGATGCCGGTATTGCGGATGCTTGTCTCAGCAGGAATATAGATGGTTTGTCATTCATTTTATGATACATTCCACATCTCGCCGCGTAAACAACAACCTTTCCTATTGACAACATCATCGGTCGAGCAGCCTGCAGTGCTCGACTATCACTTGCATCGGTGTGGGTTGGTATCTCGTACGACAGTTGCTCGTGTGCCGCGCATAGCACGTAGTCAATCTCCATCGCACGGGTACTGGCTCAGGATCCGAGACTGGCCATGTCCAGCCCACCGGGAGCGATCCCTGCGCTTCTCACACAACAACCTCACTGGACACAGCCGCCTCCGTCGCCCCCTTCGCATACTCCTGTACAGTCCTCTTTCCCCCGGAATAGCATAAGCGATACGCTCGCAACTCTCAATCTCGGTGTTGCCCCGAATCAGCCCGTCCCTTTACCTACCCCTTCTCCCGGCGCTGCAACGTCTTCACAAACAGGCGTCCTTAGCCCACCTACACCTGCACCTAGTCCTACTCCGAAACACTCACACTCGGTGTATGATGTCGCATACGACGAAGACGAAGATGACGAGCTGGAGGAGGAAGACGACATGTACGCGCCTGCAAGGCTGAGGTGGAAAGGCAAAGATAGAGATCAGGTCGCCGAAGGTGCGTTTCCGCTCTCTTATTGTTTCACATTCATCGTTACCTCTGACTGACACCCCGACAGCTCCGAAAGATCTTCTAGACCGCTTCAACGATCTATCACGCTCACAACGCTTCGCCTTCCTGTCCGGCCTAGTAGGCGAGCTTAGGCTGAACGAGGCGTTGGTCGTGTCACGCAAGATCGAGCCGTTACTCCGTCGAGACTTCTTACGAGAACTGCCTCTCGAGCTCGCGCTGCATTGTCTCAGCTTTGTGAGTCCCGGACGAAGCTTCAAGTCCCAGTTGAATTTTGCTCACACCCTGTTTCAGGTTGACGAGCCAAAGACATTGGCCCGCGCTGCTGGAGTATCACAATATTGGAATGCCCTGCTGCAGGACGAAGCAACCTGGAAAGATTTGTTTCAACATCATGGCTTCCCATATGTGCCACCCTCCAATCCTAGCAGGAGCTACCGCCGAAACACCCAACCCTACATCAATTCAGACTCTGGATCTCAGCCGAGATGTATCCTGCGCAAAACGCCTTTCGGCGATGAGAGACGGGTAGCATTGTTGAATTCCAATCTCAATAAGAATGGCGAACGACCAAACTCCTTCAAATCGCAATTCAAAAATGCATACCTTACTGGTAAGCCGCCTTGACAAATGCACCTCAAATGTTAGCTGATTTACTTTGGCGCAGAATCCAACTGGTTGAGCAGAGGACGTATACTTGCCAATCACATCTCTTCCGATGAGGTGGTCGTCACAACGCTCTGTTTCGACGACAATTATATTGTTATCGGCATGGCGAACAACAAGATCCACGTCTTTGACTCCACCACGGGCGAGTATCGCGGTTCTCTTGTAGGACACGAGCAAGGCGTCTGGGCCCTCGTATTGGTATCTCCTGGGTCGCCGAGAAAGTCTAAGAATGGCTACAAGGATGAAGCATCGTCCCATCCCCCTCAACCTCCTAGCAGTCACGGGGATCCCTTCGCGCGCGAATCGTATGGCGCAAAAGCCTCAGGCGCATATCGTGATGAGGGACAATCTCGCCGTTCGTCATTCAACGGGTCAACGCACGAACGATATGCCCCTCGTAGCTCCACCTTCAACAACACGCCTTCCTTCGAGTCTCCTCAGTCAGCACCTCGGCCGAACACTGCTATGGGCTTCACACCTCTGCCTACTGCTGTTTACGGGCTGGGAATAGGAGATGCATTCGATCGTACGGGCAGATATGTGAACCCCGAGGTCAAGAAGATGAAGCAGAGCGATGTCTGCGGTGCGACTAGAGGCTGGCCGGGGAATAAGAGGAATCTGGTAGTTTCAGGTGGCTGCGATCGCGAGGTCAAGGTGTGGAATGTTGATACTGGGTGAGTACACTTGATTGGCTACTATCATCTTGCGACTCATACTAATACTGTGACGCATCGTACAGCGAATGCATCTTCTCCCTTCCTGGACATACATCGACTATTCGCTGCCTGAAAGTGCTGGACGGACGGCCAATCGCCGTCTCTGGCTCACGCGACTTCTCACTTCGGGTGTGGGATATCGAGCAGGGTCGCTTGCTGCATACTTTGAGCGGACACGAACACAGTGTGCGCTCGTTGGAAGTGGCTGGGAATATGGCGGTGTCAGGTAGTTATGACTACACGGCGAGGGTGAGTGCAATGCTCAAGACCTTTTTCGCGTGAGATCGTGTTTGCTCATACGCTGATGATTGTCCTGCTAGTTGTGGAACGTTGATACAGGACAGTGTCTCCATGTTCTGCGTGGTCATTACCACCAGATCTACTCTGTAGCCTTTGACGGTCAGACTATTGTCACGGGCTCGCTTGATTCGACTATCAGAGTATGGTCAGCGGCTACCGGGTGAGTGAAAGTTACATATTAAATTTTTGGCTGTCAATACTGACTGAGTTGTAGCGACTGTCTTGCGCTGTTACAAGGCCATACCGCCCTTGTAGGCCAACTCCAAATGTCGGACACGCGACTCATCACCGGCGGCTCTGATGGCCGCGTCATCATATTCGATCTCATGACTCTGACGTGTCAACATCGGTTATGCGCACACGACAACAGTGTCACCACGCTGCAATTCGATGATCGGTTTATCGTATCTGGAGGGAATGACGGGCGAGTGAAGCTATGGGATGTGAGAACGGGTCGATTCATACGGGAGTTGACTAGACCGTGCGACGCTGTTTGGCGAGTGAGCTTTAGAGGCGATAGAGTGGTCGTTCTCTGCCAAAGGGACGGGAAGACGTGTTTGGAAGTTGTCAGCTTCAGACCTGGAGAAGGGGAGAGGAGGAGCGGCGCGAGAGTTTAGTCAGGCCATTTATGGTGTGTGTAGGTGTAGGTGTATCATCTTGATCTATGTTCGCTACTGTTGCTCGCTCTACTTGTTGTTGTCGGATATATCGGTAATGGGATCTATGGCATGTCATCGTTGATATCATTATGCATTGTCATTCCTGCACTTCATAAGTCAGTGTGGCTTCAGGCGGAAGTGGCAGTGGGGGAGTGGCCGGAAGAATACTCGAGGTGGAGGGTATAGGGCATTTTGAACTAACGCCAAGCAGGCTGCGGTGAACTGATCGGGCTCGGACTCACGCCCGGAAGCCCTGAACCACGGAATCAGCTTCCGCTCAGCTCTTTCACTTGCGCTTATAACCTTATTAAGCATATCGCCCGCAGCAATTGGGCTAGCGTATCAACGAAGGATCACGACGAATTCGGTGCCAGTCCTTCTTAAAACAAAGGGTCAATTTAAAAGGACTGAAGGGACTAAAGGGACTAGTAGCTGCGGGACGAAGCCGAGTGGAAGGTATTTGTTATTGATTGTTGATTGTTGCTCCCTTGCTCGTCGCTCATTGGTGGGTGGAGCAGCCTGACCGAGCGGAGTTCGGTGTTGTAGGATGCTGACCGAGCGGATCTCGGTGATGGAACAGGCTGACCGAGCGGAGTTCGGTGTTGCTGGTTGATCCAATGAACTGAGATATATATCCTGGCTCGACGCTCTACCTCTGACTCTGACGCATGGCCCGCGTCACATCTTAAGCATAGCGGAAGGAGCCATAGGTCTTACTGATCACTCTGCACAGTGCACCCCGCACGTTAGCGCAACTCCATTCGTCTGCTACAGTAGACAGCGATCACCCATCGCACAACCGCACGAGGCAACGTACAAGAGACACAAGCACAAGGTCAAGCTCAAGCACGATGCCAACAGTCCTGCTCACGGGAATCACAGGCTTCGTGAGTCGTTCCCGCCAGTCAAAGCCGGTCAATGCACAGTCGACTTCGAACTGTGACTGTTGATGCTGATGAATCACCGTACGACCAGCTCTCGGCTCATGTGGCGCTTTCGTTCCTTGGGCATGGCTGGTCCGTAAACGGCACCATCAGGTCCGACTCGAAACGACAGTCTGTCCTGGACGTGCCCGAGTACGCCCCGTACGTCGCCTCAGGCCAGCTGAGGCTGTACGTCGTTGGCGACCTTGGTTCGGCAACGTACGAAGAAGCCATCAAAGGCGTTCATGCGGTGGTCCATACTGCCTCGCCCATGAATTTCTTCCAGCCCGATTTCCGCCAGGGCCATCTGGCACCTGTCCTTGACGGCACCAAAAAGCTTCTCGAGGCTGCGAACAAGGTGGACAGCGTGAAAGCTGTAGTCTACACCAGCACTATCGGTTAGTTTGCATCGTAACTTCAGTATACTACCTGTTGTTACTGATGATTGTCTTTACGACTCGTAGGCACAGTGGGCAATCCGCGTCTTCCTCCGTGGGCCCAGGTAGGCACGATCGTCACAGAGGAGAACTGGAATCCGTTCACGCTCGAAGAACTCGACAAGATCGCCGACACGGGGGATGACGGGTGAGTGCGAGCGCGTTGCGACCTTTCCGCTTTTACTGTGCCTGCATCAACGACAAGCACAATTTCGCAACCTGGCATAAGATCTATAGTCTGCCACTTTACTCCTTGAAGCTACTGTACAGTGGGAGGGTACGATACTGTAGGAGTGGCCGAGTAGCACAGATACTGATACCATTCTACAATCTACGTCCACCGCAGTGGCAACCCTTACGGTTCTGGCGGACTGTTCCATATGGGCGCGAAGAAATATGCCGAGTTGGCCGCGTCCGAGATCCAGCAGAGCTCTGGCGCTCAGTGGAGTCTGGCAACGCTGAACTGCGCCGGGATCTATGGTCCGCCAAGTGAGTCATCATCATCGTCGTCGACTTGCTCTTCTTCGACTCGTACTATTTTTATAGAGAAGCCACGCAAAACCGTTTGATTGACCCTCGATGTTCGTGTATAGTCCAGCCCATCGCCTCGCTCCGCGAAACCGGGTTCTCGACCATGGTTCTCTGGGGTCTGACAGCGGGCAAAGACGCCCCGATCTATCCTACCCTGTTCCCGTACTATGTCGACGTGAGTAGCGATTCTCTTACCTGTGACCTGGCGACCACAAGCAATCGAGCAAACAGCTTAAAGGCTGGCATTATTAATGGTAATTACTGATGCGTGAGAGGGCAGGTCCGTGACGCTGCTGAAGCGCACTATCAAGCTGTCGTACGCCAGGCGCAAGGCCGCTTCATCGTGTCCGCAGGGCGTGAGTCGGCACTTTACTCTACTCCATCTATCACCTGCCCTCATTTCAATTGTCATTATTCGATATGGTGAAGGAGCTATCGCTGATTGCCTCCCGCTCCCCTCTCGCTGTTAGCTATCGACTACCAAGAGATCGCCGATGATCTACGTGCGCTGTATCCCAAACAGAAAGAGCGTTTCGCCCTTGGTACTCCTGGGAAATACGCTTACAAAGACCCAGGAGTCTACGAGCTTAAGAACGTCAAGAGTAAGAAAGAGCTTGGTCTCACTTGTGAGTTCAGTGGTATTCCTCCTTTTATCTGGAGAACAAGGTCTGTTGAACATAAAAAAATGTTGCAACATTGCAGATCGCCCCAAAGCCGATACCCTCAAAGATGCCTTTGACCGTATCTTCCAGTTGGAGCAGTTGGAGAAGACTACTTCATAGTGAAGCTGCCAGAACCGGGATGAGAGGTTCGTATTTTTGGTAGGACATCGTGTAGATTGAGTCTAATCAAAAACATGTGCGCATGCAATGCTACGTCAAGGTGTATCACGCACGATGAGACCGTCAGTTGACAGAAGTGTCATGTGTACCATCGCTATCATTCAGTCATATACATTCCGGCATACAAATCATAATATGCTACAATGCTCGATGTACATTACAATTATTTGTCTATGGTATACGTTATACGTAAGGCTTAAGGCTTAAGATGATCGTGCTCACATCGCATGTTGCGATCCGAGTCATCTCGTTGATGGTCGTGTCCCGTGACGCCTCAGGTGTGCAGGGCTAAAGCGCCTGGCCCTCGGACATCCGTTTGAGTAGGTTGTTCTCGCTGTCGGTCGCCTATCACGCCAACCAGCACCGAAATGTCTTCAGAAACTCGAGATCAGCCAGCTGTCCCAACAGATGAATAATCCACTTACCATCCTTCTTTCCTCCGACGAAATCTATACCTTCTTCTATAGCCTTGCACATAAAAGGCGTCGTAGCAGTCACCAGCTCGGAGACAGATCTTGCGCGACGGCAAAGCGCTTCCGATACTCTCTGAGGCGAGAAGGGTGGAAATGGTAGTGACTTTGTGGAGGCTGAAGCAGAGGACGAAGACCTGGTTGTAGACGAAAAGGATTTTGAATGTGTTGCATGTTGAGACGAGGATGAAGAGGAAGAAGGTCGACTGTTTGGTGGTGTTGGCGGCAGATTCGGCATCACTGTCTCGGAAGGTGTTGTGAATTGGGCAACGACATCGAGGATGTCCTCGTCGAACTAGATGTGCAAGTATCACAAGTGGAATCAACATCGACTCCTAATCCGGCTTGATCAAAAGACAAAGCTGAGGGGACGAATTACACTTACGAGATTATCCATCAAGCCATCGCTCCCCAGAACGACGATATCCCCTTTCTTGACCGGGACATCGAATCGCATGGCATCCTTCATAGGCTCGTCTCTGCTATGAGTGCCAACTTGCAGAGGGAAGTTGAACGCATGCTGCATTTCTGATGTGCGGAAGACCACTTCGCCATCACGAATGAGCAAGAGGCCACAGTCGCCTAGGTTCGCAATGTGTAATGTCGAGTTATGGAGTAGAGCCAAGAGACACGTGGACGAGCCCAATAAACCCTAAAACGTAAAAGCGTGTCAACATTGCGTATGTTGCATGGGTCTGCGACGGAAAGAAAATTAGGATATAACTCACCTCTGAAGTCGAGCAAGCGAGGCACTTCTCATACCCCCGCTGCATGATCTCCACAGGATCAAGCGGACGTCGATTACGTCCTTCCTCTTGCCCAGTCTTCGTGCCCGCGACACCTCTCGATCCGAGACCATCTTTCCCAGCACCGCTAGCCCACGCATCCTTTGCCCACTTCTGTTTCTCTCCGTCTTCCGAAACGTGTGATGTCTTGTCAGACTGGTCATTCGTTGAGACCTTCTCTTCTTTGCGGCCAGTCGGATCCGCTAGGTATGCTTCTGACCCCGCCCACCAATCCCCTACTTCGACCTCGCAGAAATGCGTTAGAAGCCGACTCCACCTCCCCGGGTCCGCTCCTCCGGCTCCAGATCTCGCCCAGCCGCCGACTCCATCTGCAATGCACATGCCGTCGAACCGGGCAAAGTACGCGTCTTCTCCTACTGATACAGAGCGAAACTGTGCTGGTGCAGTAACATCTGGCAGGGGGAATGAACGCTGGCGAGGTGGAGCTGGCGGTCGAGACTTGCCCGCTGACGAGGTTGGAGGCATGGGCAGTCGCTCTTTCGGTAAGCCTGAAGCGCCCAAGTGGAAAATTAACGAAGACGAGTAGGCCGAAGTTGTCAAAGCGTTTCCAGGCGTTGTATCTGGCGAAGTTAAGTCGGGTTGTGAAGCGTTACGCGCTGTGAGCGAGAGATATGACGTGACACCACCTGGATTTGAAGCGCTGTTGGAGGGCGGTAATGGAGTCGGGGACAGAACGATATGTGTTTCAGCCGGACGAGGCGGTTTCATAGGATGCTGTCCGCCGGGACTTGAGCTAGGTCCAGGAGAAGGAGGGTGTTGGAAGGGCGGTTCCGACGACAATGAAGGAGACTCGGAGCGAGTGGAAGATTTGTCAAAGAACGAAGAGGAGTTGAGCTCTAGCGCAGCGAGCAACTCATCTAAGCTAGATTGGGCAGGCGTAAAAGTCGGATTTGGCGTTGACAACGATTGATTTGACAGCGGTTTATCGTACGTGAAGAATGCGGGGGGTAACGATGGTGTGAGGAACGATGAGGCTGGCGCAGAGGCAGCGGTGGAGTAACGGCGAGCATGCGAACGAGTTGTCGACGCATGGCGTGAGTGGGAAGTCGGGAGGTTGGACCGGATTGTGGGTCCAGTAGGCGGTCGATACGAGTAAGGAAGGACGATAGCGTCTGGCTGAGGGTGGGGTGGTGTGGAAGAAGTAGGAACGATCGTGTCCCATGCTGGCAGGAGGGAGAGGTAGGAGGTGGATCCCAGAGCGGATAAAGCTAGTTGAGAAGGTACTGGGAGCCATGGGACTGTAGGCCCGCTATTGCTAGGTGGGAGGTGAGGTCCATAAATGACTTTGCTGGTTGCTCCTCCTGAACTTGTGCTAGAACTAGAGCCTGTCGAGGAAGACAGGACGTGGTGGTTGACGATAGGGGCTAGAGTCAGGAATTGCTGTTGCTGTTGCTGTTGCGATTGCGATTGCGTCAGTGAGCTTGAGCTCGAGCTCGAGCTCAGGCTTGAGGTAGGGTACTGATATTGATATTGTTGTGCTTCTCTAGCGAGCGTGCGAACAATCCCTTTGCTCAACCTCGGATTAGGCTTCGACATGACGTCTATCTAATGGTCTTCACTTCTCCTATCTATGGTTGTAAAGTATTTGCGGGTCGTAGTGAATGCGTGGACACAGTGCCGAGCTGGAACAGCGGGCGGCCAAGAAAGCTGTGTCCCCGTCAGCACATCGGTGTATTGATGTCGGCGATGAGCGGCGATTGGTCGTCGTCAAAAGCAACTAATCCAGCGAGAGAAGTCGGATCGGCGGCAGGACGAATGCTGTGTCGCCCAGATTTCGTATGGTAAGAATAAATAGGCAAAGATGTAGGATGTGTACAGATAGAGATATCACTGAAATCATCATCATCATCATCATGATTGCAACGTTGTTTTTCCCATCCCACCATACACAACACACATCATTATCGCTCAATTTGCCACTTTGGGTGATTACGGCCGTATTCCGGACACCAGCTTACAGCTCAACCGACAATGACAGTAATGACATCCACATGCATCGTTGAGCAAAACCCGATGCCATGCTGCAATGTATTTAGCATGCCAGGTACTCCGCGTCCTACTGCTCCAGACCATCCAAGAACGCTATCAATTGCTCCAATATAAGCTTTTGTAGTGGTACTTCCTCTGCCTCCTCGTCTGCCTCGTCCCCAATGTTATCCTTAAATTCTGTAACAGAATAAGGCAAGTCATGGTCAGCCTAGGCATCTCAATGTCGTTCAAGAATGACTGACCTGTAAGAACCGTTATCACATCCCTGAAAGACTGATCTTTTCTTGCCAGTAGCGTCTTAGCATGTAACATTGCCTGAATAGGGGGATCAAACTGTCGTCAGAACCTGCGGGGATGTTTCCATTGTCCGAAATGGCACTTACACCATCGTCCTCCATAGCCACCCATGCGAGCACATAGTCCGCGTTTTGCAGCGAGGACAGTCCCGCGTCCATCCGACGAAGATACCACTCTGTCTCTTCGATATCGGTAATCTCCTCCTTGTTGGCCTCCATCACCTACAAGCGCGTCAAACTACATTAGCGCAACATCCATGTCATTCCCATATCTCTATCAAAAGCCGTACTCACTCTCCGTTCAAGGGCGAGTTCCCGGTTTACAGCCCGCAGCTTCCCCTCGGCGGCTTCCCGCATCTCAAGCAATCGCTCAACCTTTTCATAGTTGGCCTCGACAAACTTGGCAATAAGCCTTATTCTCTCTGGCGTATCCGATGCGAGATTGGTGAAAAGGCTGACAAGGATACCCAAAAGATGTTCTTCGTCCTCGAACGAGGATGTTGCTCCGAGCTTCTTCTTTTTGCCTTCCCCCTGCACAGATGACTAATTTCAGTATTATAATACGTGGAGACGAGGGGAGGAAACGCTCACCTTGCCCATAAATGCGGAGAAGAATGTCTTCAAACCCAACACTTCGACGAACTTCTCACAACTCGCCGAGCCGTCCTCAGTTTGCAAGGCATAATTCAGAACCTTGATAGCTCTCGTCTTCGCTAGCAGCTTCTCTCTGCAGATGCACATATCGAGTCAGCCGAATCGGCCAAAGCCTAACAGTGATGAAACTCACTTCATCATGATAACCATGAGCTCGACCCCTTCGGCATCTAAGAAAGCCTTCTTCATCTCTGGCTGTGCTAACGCCGAGCAGAGAGTGTCAAACACATTCTCCATGAATTCAACTTCTTCGCTATCTCCAGGATCTTTCTTTCGATATTGCTGTCGATGCACGATCAGCTTGGTGGTAGACGTTTCTGAGCAAAGGCGAAACTCACTGAAAGAACAGTTAACAGCGCATCCATGCCTTCCAGCTCGCCAAGACGGAGGACATTTGCCCTGCTATCTTGTAACAGCATGGCAAGGATCTCACTTGCATATTGCTTGTTGCTGTCGTATTCCTTCTTCTGCACTCGGTTCAGCAACCAAGGTAAGAGGGTGGTGTCGGACACTATTTGATCTGCTATAGGAGGCATGAAGGAAAGTAGGTTTTCGAACACGCCCAGGATGTGGAAAACGCCTTGACGATCGGTATCTTCTGCCTCGTTCAACCGGCCAAGGTTGGAGACCAACAAGTCAAGGATGGAGTTGTTGAGCTGTAGCGTATGTCAACTTCAGTTTCCAGAGGCAAGTCTGGATGGCACACCAGTGTACTGACCAATTCGTCGATGAACTCTCCCATCGCCATCCTAGTCTTCGATGCCATGCCACTCCCTTGCGCCTCCTCCTCAGCCATATCATCCACTTCTGCACCAACGTCCTCGTCCGTGAGTTCTTGGACCACCTCTGCAACATCTATTGCTATATCCGTGTTTTCGTGGCTTAGCAGATTGATGAGGAGGGCGACTACACCCGACTTTATTAATTCGGGGTAAAATAGAGGTGGGTTTTGGGTCAATGGGAGGAACTGTTTGAGCGCTGAGTCGAGGTCTGATTCGGATTCAATGAACCTGTGTACATTTCGTTGCATCAGCAGTTGCATTTACGCCCTTTACCTCGACGACTGGGACGTTGCTCACTTTGACGGATCATCAGGATACTTCCCGCGTTGCTCTGCGTTCCTGCCGACAACGCGCTCGAATCGTCCAAGCTGTCTTCTCAATCCCGGTAGATCGAGTGACGGACCATCTTCTCCGTCTCCCGCCGCGTCGAAGATATCGAGGATTTGCTGCATCGTAGAAATAATGGTTAGATCTCGCCGTTGCAAGCAGAGTATTTGACTTACCTGCTGTTCGTCGTTCAGTCCTCCCCCAAAGAATCTCCCCTCGTCATCCTCTTCGCCGTCGTCCGCCTCTCTATCGGCTGAACGATGTGTCAGATAAGCTCCAGACGTCGAGTCAAGAAGAAGAACGACTTACCGCGCGCATAGTCTCGCTCCTCCTCGTCCTCGTCTGAAATAGTTACTGCTCTCTCTTTGCCTTTCCCATTGGATACTTCTTGTCGGTCGGCCACCACATCCGGCTCAGCTTGCTTGTACTTCTTCAGCAGATCTATAAGAACGCAAGTCAACTAGGTCTAGCATTTCTCAAGTACAGTGCCAAGTCCCGGTTTCTTGAGACCGCTCATTCGTGCTCACCTTGACTGGGGAAATCTGGCATTTTGCGTTTCTGCCCTGCCGACGCCGGCAGGGCTGGGAGCTTGAACATTTTATCGATCTCCATCGTGGCTACGATCAGTGCAGGAGCAGTACTGTATAGACTAAAGCGTTGTCAAACTGGTTATTATGCTGAGGTGTAGTTCAGTATGTTGAGAGTGCAATGTTGATTGACTTTTGCTGCTTTTACGGTATGAATAGCAAGGTGAAAACTGATGACGCAACAACTTTGAGTGTCAGCGAGTAAAGTGCGCGAGTAATGATGCGCTTGATTTCAGGATGATGCTGTTCTACTTTACGTCCTCGTTCACCTGGCAGGCTACTTTTGCACAATGTTCCCAGTACCTCAACACCTGCCGAGAGCTGACGGTGGCGAGACGAAAGAAGATGGGCCTTCCAGCTCTTCATCAGTCCCGAATGCTAGCAAGATAGCGCCAGATCCGGTATTAGATATCCTTCAACCGCTCCTTGGTGAAGGCGACAATGGACCTTCGACTTATACCGCTCAGCAAGTAGGCAGAATACGGCAGGACTTGGAGAAAGCATTAAAAGAGAACAAGGTCAGCTATGTCTGCAGCGTGGTGTTGATATGATAGCTGATTTGAAGGCAGGCTCGGACACATGATCTTCTCGTCAACAATTTTCCAGCGGTATCATCGCATATTCAACTGAGCACCGAGTTGCAGGCCAACATTGACAACGTTCAAACCAAGCTTTCCCAGCTAGAAAAGGGGATAGACCCGTCAAACTCAGAGGTAAGTGCCCTGCTGATTCCATCCTCACGTACGCAAGTTGACAAGCTCCGTAGACATCATTCTTACCTCCGGTCGTATCACTCTTGAACAAGCATTTCACGTCGGTCGCATCTCGAGCAAGCGCAAGAGCTCACGCACGGGCGCTCAAAGCTCTTAGAAGCCGTACCGCGAAGTTGAAGAAGCTTGAAGAGGCTGTATGGAGCGGACAAGGCGCGGATGAGAGTGTCGTTCTACAATTGCAGAGCGAGGAGGAGAATGGGTATGAGCTGGATGAGGGCGAAGAGGTATTGAGCGGTACCAGAGTCCTCAAGAGCATAGAGGTGGGCTTCTACGTCATGCTGATGCTAGATGTTGTCGTAGCTGACTGTTACAATTTTGAGCAGGTCAAATATGAAGCCCTTCGCGCTTTCGCTGTTGAGCAAATCACGGATGGATATCAGAAAGCGGTCTCGTTTTCGTCCTCAACACCGAAGCAGCAAAGTACTGCAATAAGTGTGCAGTCACATATCAGTCTACAACAACCACGAAGTAAGCTTGCACATTGTCACGTCTCGCATATCAGCTGATTATTGAGCTTCACAGCTACTCGACCTGCCCATATCACCTCTCCCCATCTCTCACAACATCCATACTCTCTACCAGAGATATACCTCGCTTTGTCTCGACTCAGACTCCTTCAGCCATTATTGCAGGTCCTGCATAATCGCATAGTCCGGGAACTCGTACAGCCTGTTCTCACAGGGAAACAGAGAATACAAGAGAGTTCTATCGAGAAGCTAGCTATACTGCGCCTTGAATCAGCTTCTAAGCAAAGTCCAAGCGATATTCTCTCACACATCTCAACCATACTCAACTTCATCGACAATACCGCTTTCCCGTCCACATCGTCTTCACCTCCGGAACGAAGGTTCTTCATCGATGAATTGCATCGGGCGGTCTTCACATCTGTCTTGGATAAACTCATACTGCCTTCCTTACCGCCTACCCTCTCAGAAGTTCCCTCGTGGTTGCAGATTCTTGAACAAGGTGTGGCAGTAGAGGGCTCTTTCTCCCCTCCTCCCTCAAAACCAGTCCTGAAAACATTCTTCGAGAACAAAGCTGGTATTGCCTGGGCTACACATAGACGGTATGGAGTAGCGGACGATGTACGGAAGCTGATTCTTTCCGGTTGGGAAGGCTGGGAAGCAGAGGAGAAGGAGAGGGAGAGAGACATAGTGGCTCTTGTGGAAGTCGAAGTGGACGTCGATGACGACACTGTCATGGCCGACAAACAGGACGAAAGTTTTGGTTGGGGCTTTGAGGATAAACCAGGAGCGGCTCAAACATCAACCTCGCTAAATGCTGCAGGAGGAGAAGCCCCCATTCCAGCGGCGGATGAGAGCATGCAGACGGAAGATGGGTGGGGGTTCGAGGAAAATGCGAACGCCACTGCTGGATCATCATCCTCAGGTCCCTCCAAGCCTGCCCAAGGCCTCACGGAACCGACCACCAACGGAGAAGAGGACATTGACGCAGATGGATGGGACTTGGACCCTTCTCCTCCTTCGGGCACCACACCAACAGTCACTACCCAGGCTTCACCGCCCAAACCCGTTCCTGCGCCAGCGAAGCCTGCGCGAGAAGCCAAGAGGCTGGGGAAGAAAGTCGCTAAAGTGCGCACGACGGAGGACGAATACGACCCTTGGGGGTCAGGGAGCGAGAGCGTGGCTGAAAGCTCTTCCCGACAATCTTTCTCTAGCGATCGACCTATTGCCCAGAGCGAGTCTGCCCTCTCGGAACCGACACCACCTGCATATATCGTCCAAACGAGCCAAGCAGAAGCGACAGACGGCTGGGGATGGGATGAGTCCGCGTCGCCGCCCAAGCAAGCAAGCCTTCCACAAGGTACTGGCAAAAGGGAAAAGCGGAAACGGAAGGAATTACGTGAAGAGAAGCGGAAATCGAAGGAGCGGTACCTCGTGTCAGTCGCTTGCGAGCGACTCGCCGATATCGCTCGAGGGGTGTTGAAGGAGATCGAAGAGCTCCGATCGTCTTCGTGAGTGCCGATCTCCATTTATACTGGGACAGCGTGACGCTGATGCCTGTGGTAGCCTATCATCTCCTTCGTTTGGACCGTCAACATCTACACCCGTGCTCCTCGAATCCATATCAGATGTCTTTGCGCTCTATCGCGCGCTGCTGCCCACGCATTTCGCCTCGCAGCTGCGAGACGTGCCGGCAATAGCAATGCAAGCGTTCAACGACGCAGCATACCTATCCACCGTCCTCTCCAACCTGCCAAACCATGATACAGAAGCGGTTGATGCAGAGTCTGCTAGACTATTGGCTCTGGCAGAGTATATATTTGCAACTCAGCTGGACCTGCAGACGAATGGGATACTGGAAGCATTAGATGATTTGGGCGGATTGCAAGAGACAGGAGACGAGAAAGTTTTTAGGAAGACAGAAAGAGGTATCAAGGGCGTTGTGCATAATCTCGAAAGCTTGGCGCGGGTGCTCAAGGTGAGTAGCGGTTCTCCTAGCTTCATAGATACAAAGTCGTCAGAAGCTGAGTGTGGTGCATCGCTATCGCAGCCGGTCGTGACGAAATCGACACATACGCAAATACTTGGCGAATTAGTCTCGACCCTTTGCGCACGTATGACAGACGACATACTTGCACTGGGAGACATAACGGAAGTAGAGTCGAACCGACTGACAGAACTTCTCAAAGTGGTTCAATCGCTCGAGAACGTGTTTGCGCAAGAGGACGCGGGAGCAGGAGGTGTTGTGCAGAATGTCAGAGGATGGTTGAAGTTCTGCTACGTCGCCGAGATCCTCGTGAGTTGCTTTGTTCCTTTCTGGCAAAAACCTACATAATTAGCAATTGCGACGAAAATGTTATCTTGCTGATATGTCCATGATGATGATTGCAGCAAGCGAATTTAGTCGATATCACTTACTTGCTCGACCAAGGATCGTTGATCGACTTTACCCCTGACGAACTGGCGAATCTCGTCCGAGCCCTGTTCGCCAGTAGTGAGAAGAGAGATGGAGTAATTGATCGGATCTTGCAGCAGGAGTACTCAGCTGGTCCAGCCGACAACTCGGAGATATCTCATTAAGGCTGGTACAGTAGTAATTCGATATTGCGTGTCTGCAATGCAGGCCACAGCGGATGTCATGTAGAGCTCCACTGCCATACACGTTGTTCTCGACTGGGCAAAAGCGATGTCACAAAAGTCGCTAAATACTACGCGTAGCATATTAAACATTTGTATGCATGTTATCATACTGTATCCTCTCGAGGTCAAACGACGGACGATCAATGCGTTATGGGGAATGGGAAATATGAATATGCACAGTATATGAAAGTCGGTATGCGTCTCCTCTATTGGACAAGAAAGCTGCAATCAAGAGTGTTTGACAAAGCTCGAAGAAGAATGACGATTATTAACAACAGCACGAATAAGAAAAGTACATTAACAAGACGAATATGATAAGATGCGAAGCAAGATGAGATGATGCAAGATGGTTTCTTCCCTTCGGATCGCCCTCAGCCAAAACTTCCCCAGCCTCAGCGTCGATCTCTCGACTGTGACGCAGCACTAGAAAGCGTCGACTTCTTGAGCCAACCTCTCCCTAGCTTTCCCCTTGTCCTTGCGATCCATGACCTTTCGACCAGGAGTCAATTCCTCCTCTTCCTCGTCGGCGGTTCCATCGGCCACGACCTTCTCGGCATCACGCTCAACATGCGCCACCTCTCCTCGAAGAACGAACACTTCGTTGACCAACTTGCTCCTTTCTCTTCGCCTTGTTCCAGAACCCGAAGCGCTCGTTGAGCGCGAATATGTCGACCCTGACACTGACAGATAGGATGATATGTCGGACTCTGTGTGTTTGGATGGCGTGGAAAGAGCAGAATGAGAACGTTTACTTGGCGAATCTGTGTGTGCCGACGGCGGGATGTTCTCTTGATTTTCCAGCTCTGGTAGTGATGTGGTCGAGGACGAAGGCGATGATGGTAGGGAAATACTGGGAGTGGGTAGAGCCTCGCGACCCGCGCGTCGTGACCGGGGCGTCCGCAATCCTGATGACGAAGATGCCTGATAGGCGTCTGCGTGTACAATGAAACCAGGATCGTGTATGCTGACATTGATATCGTATTCAATTCCATCGAGTCCGAATGCACCCAGCTCTCGTGTCGGGGTGTTACAAGAGGGCGAGCCCGGTCGTGAAGATCCGCAGACCGGCTGATCGTGAGCTGTTCCACGATGTGATGAACGTGACGATGAAGCAGAGGCGGACGGAGGAGTTGCGATCGCGCCGGATACACCGCTGAGAGGGCAAGTCAACAAAGGCACTGGGCGGACACGGAAAGTAGGGTAAACTGACCTTATTCGCTTGCCTTCGTCGCTAGCGGCATCGGTGAACAGTCTTCTAGCAGGACTCTTGCCAGTTCCCAGATCGTCACTGCTCAACACTATTGTCTTCTTAGGTGTATTCCGGTCCTTGTCCTTTTCTGTTCTGGACACTTTCCTCGCGCTGCCACCTATCTCCTCTGTCGATGTTGATGGACCTCTTTTGTTCGATAAAGAGATCGGAGACGGTAATGTGTTTGCTGGAGGGATGAAGAGCGTTATGGGTAATGTTGACAATGGCTCGCGTGTGAGGGTTCGTGCTCGTGAGCGCGAGCGCGTTGTCCGCGGGAGGGGAAGGAGCGAGAGAGTGGCCATTATCGCGGTGTGATGTCGAGTTGTGATCGTGTCAAAGTCGTCGAGTACCAAGACAAGTCGATCGACGACAGTCTCGGATGAGCAGGTGGCGTGAGACACGTGTATGCGAGTATGGAATGTGTACGCGCGTGAGACTTAAGTTGGTAGTTCTCAAGAATGTGTGGAATGTCGTTGGCAATATCGCACTGGTGAATGTAAACACAACAAGAAATGACGCGTCCTCAAGACGTAGAGTGTTGGGTATAAGCTTAGTTGGTCGATCTCGATGAAGGTTGAATGATGTTTGAAGAATAACAATGAGAAGTAGAAAGGGGGTGAGTGGGGAAAAAGGACAAAGAAGTAAAAAGGGGGCGTGGGCGTGGAGTGTAAAAACGAGCAGCTGAGCTGATGGAAACCCTGAATATTTACTATTTCTTTTACTGATTCCGACTTCGTCAACTGCCACATTCAAGTTCGAGAGACGTCATGATAAGAGAGCATATGTAGAATCTTATCTAATGCCACGTCATAGCTCAATGAGGGACATTAGCCGAATTCGATGTCCGGCCGAACAGCGCGTCACTGCCTTTTGAGCCGTTTTCACTGATTCTCAAAATTATTGTCATCGTCTCAGTCTGCTTATCATCAATCTCTATCTCATCTCCAGTCTCTTCGCAGCGCACATCAGCGTCAGTCAGAAGGCAGTGAGGGACAATGGCGCCTCCTCGCCCTCATCCTGATCTCACATATCCGCTCTTGCCGGATGCAGAGGAAGATCTGCCCATCCCCCTCTCGCACGCTTTACCGATTTCCTCGTCTGCGGCATCTGGCTCGGCAAAACGTAGACACCTCGATCAGGGAGGTATGAACTTGCGTGAAGACCAGGATGTCCTTCAACACTATCAGTGGCCTGAGTCCGGTCCTTCCTCGTTACCAATGAGCAGCCCCACGACGCCACTCGATGTAAGCGGCGACAGCAGCGAACCTCGAGTCGGCCCATTTGGCGCAAAGGCGGTGGCGGCTATGACTGGAGCTATGGTCACCAGTCTCTTAAGTAAGTTTGCTATTCTCTCTTGAACATCTCGGGAAAAAATTGGCTCATCAAGCCTACATCTGTTAGTGACACCATTCGACGTGCTCAAGACAAGATTACAAACCGCCCAACCTAATCTTCGATCTACAGCGTCTGCGACAACTCATCCACCGCCAAAACAACCTCAAGCAACAGCTGCAGGATCTGATTGCTGTCAAACGACAATGCTGACTTCGACATCTTCCTCGTCGCGAGTACCACCGCCACCTTCCTCCAACCCTTTGACGTGCCTTAGCTCAGCCTCAGCGCCGGCTTCTGCCAGCTCGGCGTCAGCAACCTCAGCAAGTCGACCCAATGTTACTTTCACTTCACTGCGACCTGCGACAACACCGACACCAGCTCCCAGCGGATGTCTGCATCCCTCGAAATGGGCAGGAATATGGGGTGAAGCCATAACTTTCGAGCAAGCTCTTGCAAGAGGCGTTATTGGTTCTGCGCAAGGTGGAGGAACAGCAGCAGGAGCAGGCGGAGGAGCATTATTGGTTTTCCCATCTGCCAGTCAAGCGGTTTCCCGAGAAGCTGCGAGCTCTACAGTCAGTAGAGCAGTCTCAAGTGGATTCTGGGGTGAAATCGCAGCTGTCAGGCGAGAAACCGGGATAAGGGGTTTGTGGAAGGGTGTGGGAACCGCTATGTGAGTGGAAAGCTGACAGGAGCTCATCGTCATGGCTAGCCAGCTTTACTGACCATGGTGCCATCGCAGTACAATGGGCATACCCTCTTCAGCCATTTACATGCTCGGCTACGAACATCTTCTGGCAATCATATCACCATATTTCACCGGTACTACGAACCCAGCTCTGAACGCCTCTTCGCTCTCGACCGATCCTTCTGCCGTGACAGCAGCAGCGGCAGCAGCACCTTCATCGTCCTTGACAGCCGCGACACAAGCGGCTTCGAGCTCCAAATCTCTGACAGCATCACTCACGCCAGCTCCGCTTATCGCTGGATCTCTAGCACGGACACTTAGCGCGACAGTTATCAGTCCTATAGAAATGTTCAGGACCAGATTGCAGGCATTGCCAAGTTGTGAGTGCAAGCGCATCATTTCTCGGCGTTGTCACCTTAGATTCGGGTACAGAGGCCTGTATTGCTAACACCTTCTGCTCATAGTCGATCGTGGAACCCCTACATACGCTTCGACCGCTCGAGACATGTCCAAGCTGGTGCAGAGTAAAGGTGTGACCATCCTATGGAGAGGTTTGGGCCCGACACTCTGGCGTGATGTGCCATTTTCGGGTAAGTCCCCTGATCGTTTTGTTGTCAAGCGGTTGTACCAGAATTTAGGATCTTGCCATTTGAGTCACGAGCTGATCTTGAGCATAGGCATCTACTGGGCTTCATTCGAGCTTTTGAAAACCCGGCTTACATCGAATTCATCACCTTTACCGCCCCTATCACCAATAACCACTTCTTTCATATCGGGTTTCATATCCGGAACCATCTCAGCACTCGTGACGCAGCCTTTCGACGTGCTGAAGACGCGAAGACAAGTGTTCAATCCTTCACCGTCATGTTCGGCGCAACGATCGGCTGCAACGGTGCCCCTCGCTCTGCACGTGATCAAGACTGAAGGTGTGGAAGCCCTATTTGCTGGCATGTCAGCGAGAGTGGGTAAAGTCGCACCTGCCTGCGGACTTATGATCGCTTGTTATGAAGGTGTGGGCAGGTGGTTGGGCGGTGCGCAGGGTGGCAAGAGAGCGTTGTAGAGCTTTTGCGTTTGCACGATTTGGCTGCGCTCACAGTGTGGCTATGGCTTATAGGCACAAGTGCTATAGAATAATAGAGTGGGGTTCAAAGGGACCATTTGCATTTCCCCATTCATAGATACACAGGTATCATCAACATCATTCATTTCTCTTTTACAAACCACTCAAAATGCGGATGTGCATTTGAACAACGTATAATACAGGACCAATGCATTGCTTACTACATGGATCGAATAGCTACCATAATTTACAGTGAACAGTAACATGAGACTTCGATGCAGGATCAGTTCCACAATCTGGTGGTCGTTTATTCTACAGCTTGCCCAAAGCCGCCTTGGTCTTTTGATCCACGAACTGAGATTCAGTGACGCCTTTGCCCATTGCGGCAGTGGACGAGCTGCGTGACAAAACTCAGATCAGTATAGCGCTTCTGCGTCAAATCATGAGAAGGACGTACATTCCGCCTGTTACGGTCATCATCATGGCGTCGGCGTAGTCTGCTCCGGACCACTGCGACGTCGTTGGACAGTGATCAGCAATTAGACTGAGGTGAGTGAGAATCAGAAAGGATGAAACCCACCTTCTGATGCGTGAGGACATCGCAGCCTATTTCCCTTTCTTTGCTTTGTACAAGCTCGACATACGCTTTCATCCCTTCTTGTGAGAAGGCGCGAGCAAATTTGTCGCTAATGTACGCGTTCGAGTGCAGTCCAGCAAGCTACAACGGTGGCGGTATAGTGTCAGCTTCCGTCGCTCTCTCACATCAGTCTCGTGGCCTGCGGCGTGATTGTTGGAGACAAGGATGGAGGAGACTCACAGTGATGAACTGGAAGACGAAGCCTAGTTTGCCTAAAGCCCAGACATAATCTTTCATCTCCTTTTCGCCTAGACCTGCCTTTTCCCAATTGAAACTAGGACTAAGGTTGTATGCCAACCAGTGACCTGGCCTTTCTTTGTGTACTCCAGCTGCAAACTCTTTGGCCTGAGAATAAATAGGCGATTTCGTCTCCATCCACAGCAAGTCGGCGTAGGGAGCGAACGCTACTGCGCGATTGATAGCACACTGAGTTCCACCTTGATACCTAAAGTATCCTTCCCGAGTCCGGGGCGTGTCCCATGACCAGTAAGGTACCTCTTTCAGCCCGTACTCTTTCTGCGCCAGCTGCAATGCCGCGTTGTGCGAAGCGTGTGCTGTCCCAGCCACATGGGCTAAGAACTGCTCTACCTTTTTAGCGTCGACGCCTTGTTTGCGGAGGGCGTCTGCGAGTGTTTGGGGGTACAGTTTCATATTGGCTTTTGTGAGCCAGTGATCCTCGATTTTTTGCAATTCTGCACCGGTGCGCCCTTCTGCTTCAGCCACGAGCATGACGTCGACTAGAGGCAGAAGAGTAGATTCAGTCGAGCCCAGGATGAACGCGTGGTCTCGAGGATCAATATTTGATGTGATGAGAGTCGCAGCCTCAGAGTCCGTTCGTGCCACAACCAGATTTGTGGTGCCCATGATATCGCATTGAAGACGCATAGCGACGAGCCGGTTGATATGCTCGGATATCGGCACGAGTACCTAAGAAAAGTCAAGTCAGTTCGCTTCAGGTGTCACAGCGTTAAACAGAACCTACCTTGCCCGCCATATGACCGCACTTCTTAGTACCTGGCGCTTGGTCCTCGACGTGGATGCCCGCAGCTCCAGCCTCGACCATCATTTTAGTCAACTTCATTACGGCAGTAAGGCCTGCACATCGACTTTCGAATCAGCTATGCTCCCAACTGACTCCTGTACACTAGCTAGCTGACTAACCGCCATGGCCTGTATCAGCATCAGCAACGATTGGTCGCAAATAGTCGATAGGTGGACCGAGCTCTTCTCCGCGTTCTCGTGCAGTGGTCCTAGTCCAGCGCTGTTTGCGATCATGGAAGATCTGAGCGGTGAACAGTTGAGCGACTTTGTTGGGAACCGTGTTCGAGGGATAGTCTACATGATAAGATGCGTGTCAATGTTCTTTTCCCACACAAATTGGTCAGGCAGTTGACTTACCGGCAAGATCAGGACCGGGCTCGAGAGAGCTACTGGCGGTACTGGAGCATTGCCATCCGGAGACATAGACGGTTTCGAGGTACTTTGCCATTTGGGTGAGTTGTACCGGGTCGAGCCTAGGTACGTAGACAAAGGAATATAAGTCATAGCCCGAACGATATATGTCATGGAACATGTCAAAGAAAGTAACTAGTGGACTCGTGGACTCACGCGCCGTACGTCATGGTGACACCGCCACCTTCGCCCCGTTTCTTGGACTCGAGGATCTTCCATAGTTTCTGTGCAAGGACGTCGGAGGGGTACGAAATGGGTAGTGTGCCTCTTTTCGAGACTACGTCTGCGGCAGAGTACGGGCGGATGGTACGTGCGAAGCGGGGTTGCTAGTGACATGAGCAGGTTAGTTCAAGTGAGATGTGGCTTAACAGCGAGAATATTCAGGATTATGAAACAGTGAGTTGAAAGATTGTAGGCGGAAGTGTGAGAAGATGTAGAGTATAATAAGTACCTTCTGGAACGCCTCGACGGCTTTGACTTCTGCGTCAAAGGCTGCTTGTTCAGACTGTGTCATGGTGGTGTGGTGGTGAGGCAATTTGATAGTGATGGTATGCCGGTGCTGAGTGTTGGTTTGGTTGAGAGAGCTTCAGTAGAGAAGGACTTGTGAAGTAAGCGAGTATGTCTCGAAGCTCTTGGATAGCGATTGGGTATACAGGTCAGACCAAGGTTCCAAGACCAGCCTTTTAAGCTCTTTGGCCTAGTCGACGAATGCAGCTCAATGTACCTACTGGTGATGAAAATGATTGAGAAATATGGTCATGACCGGTAACGCATTACCGGGTCAGACAATGCGGGTTTAGTCGGTGATCCCTTACATTTTCCGTGCAGCGCAAAAGAGCTGCTTCGAGTCGAATGCAGCGGGTCTATCGGCATTGCTTGATTCGAAGTGATACGTACTGCATCGATGCATAGCATGTCAGCTGCTCCGTGTACTAGCGTACGAGTATGCTAGTATTTCGAGCGCGAGATGAGGAGTTGAGGTATTTCGGTGTCCGAGTGCTGTAATGGCTGGCATTTAGAATTCGCGCGTGGGAATAACCGGTCTCTCTGCCTTGTTGCCTTTTTCGAGCCGTAGACTGAGGTGCACACCGTGGATGTCGGAGTTTGCGAGTCGAAGTTGTCACCACGATGAAGTAGTCAATCATATTGTCGATGGCAATGGACTGATCACTGTCTGCACTGCTGAGAAGACTAGTGCAGAGATATCAACAGCGATCGAGTAAAGCAAGCGCACAGACCCCGCTACAGAACAATCTACCGCACTGACCTCCTAATTGATCGACTGATCGATCACACCACGCATACACAAACACACAAACAGTGGGACGAGTGACTGACTGACAATGTATATACATTAGATCTCGTTGCAATCATGTCACTGAACTCTCACCATCCGCCTTGTTACTGATACTTCGCCAGCATTGAGTGGGGAACACTCGCTTCCGCTGACCAGGCGCGACGCGATGAGCGTCAATGATGATACCTTACGGTCAAACCTCGCGTTAATGAGTGAGCGGATTCACCAGGACTGCACCTTGTTTTCTTGTGATTCATGATGCGTGCATACCGCTCACTAGCTGGCATACTACAACAGCAGGACCGTTCTTTCTCGGCTTCATGATGGAATCTTTCGGTGAGCTTGTTCATCATTCCATCCAAGTCAGCAAAGTAATGAGATTCACACCGGACGCTGAACGCGACTAGGCATGGGAATCGTTTTGATTCTCTCTGTCAACTATTTCGTATCAGTTGCCAACCGGACTAAGTCAGCGGCAGAGGCTTCGCCCAGATTGGGCGTGGTTCTAGTAGCCCTCAGTCTCGCGGTCAGCCTGGCTCAGACTGTTGTGGACTTATGTCGGGGATGGATCGTGAGTCATACTTTTTGTATCCAAATCATGAGACCGGTATCTTTCTTGTCTTGACGGCGTATTGCAGATGTTCGGGAACGACTTTGGCAATATCGTCGAATTCCAAACACCATCCATACTCTTCTTCGTCTCGCCGTTCCTCGGCGTCATCCCAGCCACCATCACTCAAGCCTTTCTCCTGCGCCGCACTTACCTCTTCATGTCATCTCTCCACGTTCTCTGGCCTCGTCTCGCTCAACCATGCGTGGAAGTTACTTTTGTCGCTATACTAGGAGCCGCAGTACTACTTTGTTTCGTCGGCGGAACGCTCGCCAGTGTCTTGGTGTACAAGAGCTCAGCCTTAAACTTGCTTGGAAGAGGCGGTATCATACTGTAGATGTTTTTCCCCATCCTGACCTACTCAAATAGCTGATACGTCTGAATACAGCTTCTCTATCGGCGAATATGTCTGGCTCATCACTAGCACCGTTGTCGACGCGCTCCTCTCCCTTGTTCTCTGCGCCGAACTATGGTGGGCGAGACGGAAATTGAGCCTTCAAGGCGGAATGATGCAAGAGATCATTACTCGGCTCATTGTGGGTTCAACTCATAAAATGATCGAAAAAGCAGAAATTGTGATGCTTACTAGCTACATGGCTCTGTATTGTAGTTGGTCACTTTCCATGGCGGACTAGCCGTTACAGGTCTACAACTAAGCATACTCTTGGTCTACAATTTCAGCCACGCAAATTCCTTTTCCTACTTTCCCATTCTCTTCGTGCGTTTGTTTTACAGTCTTGTCAGATCGAGAGGTATTTGGCTCACTCTCCGACTGACGTGCAGCTGCCAAAAATCTACAACATCACTCTCATCTTATCGCTTTCATTGCCACATTCGTCCAACGCGGCCCCAAGTCCGTCGCACATATTTTCTCTTCCGACCATAATGGATGATCCTGCACAGGCATCCTCTGGTTAAGTGCGCACAGCCCTGACAAATTTTTGACCACCAAGACAGAAGCTGATAAATCGCTTTACATAGCGAGACAGTCATCCCCGCCCAACATGTGAAGAAAGACGTCCTTCCGAGCCCAGCTCCCTTGCGCCTCTTCTTTCAAGCCGGCGAAGATGCTCAATACCTATCATAATACCAGAGTCGCAATGCCCCGGAGTCGATTTTCCAGCCGCAGTGCCTCCGGACAGTAGCGAGGAGTTGGGTGGGTCGACAACAGACACGAATGGACATAAGACGCTGGTCAGTCTCATAGAGGAGCTAGGGGATCCAGCAAGTCTCAAAGAACAGTAAAATCGCCATTGTCTATATGCGACTACATGAAACCATGATGCCTGACTGAATTGTATATCTACACACCGAAACACATGTATGACGATACTGTATAGCTAGCTAACCAGCCAAAGTTTGAGATCGCTGATTATAGACACGTCTTCTAGAGGAATCACTGGCTCTCCAATTGTAACAAGCTACTCCGCACTTCACCTATTTCGCCCACGCAAGATCACTTGCCGAATCCGCCAGACTTCATGAACCTGCTCAAGACATCTTGCGAATCTCGCTTTCTCTGGTCGACATCGGTATTGGGATCCCACACACGTCCTCCTTGCTTAGCACCACCGTTCCCTCCTGCAGAGTGGTGCTCCGCTCCCACACCTTTGTGGAACGCGTAATCCGGTAGAGGCGTAGAGTGGTGAACGGTACTAGATAGGCGCTGGCCGTCGGAGACTGTCGTGTCGGAGGACGGAGTGACAAGTGACGATTGTGAGGACTGTTGACGAGCTGTCTCGGACGACGACGAGCTGTGCGCTTGCACTCTGCTGGCCCGACGCGAGTGCCCTTGACCTGAATGAGTAGTGCCCGCAGATCGATTAGAAGACGCGGGCAAAGGGATCGTTCGAACGGCTGGAGAAGGGCCGCCACCTGGCAATGCTTGCACTTTGGCATCGGTCTGCCCAGTCTGGTCCGTTTGGGCTTGACGATCACGGTAGTCCGTATTGCCCGGGTATTGGCCAGTGGAGAATCCAGGCTGAGGAGCGAAGATATCTGACTGTCCGTGTCCCACAAGAGGCGACTCATCAGGCTCTTCCTCGTCATCCGTGTCATCACCTTCGTCATCACCATCCGCGCTAGTATCTGTCATGGTCCCACCAGACTTGCTGAGCCCGAAATCAAACGATCCAGTTTTAGGAGTTCCAGGAACAGATTTGAGGTTTTGATTCTGAAGTTGACGGGCGTCTTTTCCCATACCAAGATTGGACAAGCGCTTGACGTACTTCCCAATTTGCGGCACACTGTCCCATGCGTTCGTGTAAGACGCCATTGCCTCGGCCATCGAGCGCTGTTGCGAAGCAGAGGGTGAAGTGGGACGGGGAGTTTGGGCGTCAGGCGTAGCTGCTTCAAGTGGGGGAGTGTCACCATGCGGGAAAACTCGTCCAGCGGCAGGTCGTCCATGGCCTTTCTCCTCCCACGGGAACACGGCGTGAACATTTGTACGGTCTGGCACTCTGCCGTGATACTGCTTGTACCAATCGTCTCTCCTCACGTTGTCCGGCAAAGTAGGATATTGAGGTTCCGATTGTGCCTGTTGCGAGGAGAAATACGAGCCTTGCTGCCTGGACGGCTGTTCCCATGCAGGCTGATAATGCGTATTCATGGGAATGGCCATTTCAGGCTGACCGTGAACTGGAGGCGAGTATCTTGATGCATCCCACGTCGCGGGACGCTCCGTCTGCTGTTGATATGTTTGAGGCGGAGGCGCATTAGTCATGGTAGGAGACGCAATAGCTGAGGGGCTTTTGGGTGGGGAAAGCGCACTGGATCCAGCGACCTTTGACTTCGGCTTAGGCATCAGGAGGTCGACTCGGCCCTCCAGCGGTAAGCTCGTATATTGACCGGATTTGAACGAGTTAAAGCCTTGCGAAGCTGCAGCCCGGAGTTCAGAAAGGCTCAAGCGATCTGCGGGTTGATGAGGTACTCCAGCCGCTGCCCCAGACTGATTCCACACTGCGACCGTATCGGGCACGGCAAAGCGACGTGCAACATCCGGTTGATGAGCGGCAGTAGGGCGGACATGTTTGTCATAGATCTGGTACCATCGGTCGATGAGAGCGGGGTCTGGGACGCAACAAATCAGCTATTTGGATTCAGAAGATCGTGATCCTAGTACCACTCACAGTCGTACGATGCCTCCTTGCCTTTGACATTGGAGATACCAGCCGGTCGACCCTGGAGATTTGACCAAGGCTTATTGGGCCCTATGAAATGAACATTACTGATCTTGCTGCCATAGCGGCGATATGCTGGAGCCCAGGTATATGCAGCGGAAGGGGTGACGTTGTAGCTGAGAAGGAGCAGGAGAGATATCAGTCTCAATCGTTGGTCGGTGAGAGCTGCTACTCACGTAAAAGGGAGTCTGTGCCAATCTTCCCCACCGCCTTCCTCGCTGAACCACTCGTTCAACAAGCCTTGATCTGCACCGTCGAAACTGCCATTGCCATCTGAGCTTTCCCTGTAAACGCCATCTTCACCTTCACCATCTCTCAACAAAGCTCTGAGGCCGTGCCAATCGGAATCACGAGGGCGTATGATCATGACACCAGAGTTGAAACAGTCTGGCCAGCCTGTATCAGGGCACGCGGAGAGGACATGTGGGCTTGTAGTGGTGAACAAGTGCGAGAGGGGTCTGAGGGGCAGGACGTCGGCGTCGAGGTAGATCAATGTTGAGAAGAGGGAGTGGAGTCGAAACAAGTGTAGTTTGGTCAGAGCAAAGTTGAGATCGGGCCGACCTATATATCAATAAACGTGAGCAGGAATTGGTAAGAGGGAAGAAGGGCGTGCTAACCCATCAAGTTGAGGTTGGCCTGGCCTGCTCGACCACTACCAATAGGCTCAACACCAATGACCAAGTCATATCCTGCCTGTCTCAGCTCTCCGATCGTCTTGGCATCGACCGTCTCAGGAGTGACCAGAGCGACGATCTGGAAATCTCTTGGCTCCGGATGTAGCTCGAGCAAGGAGTGGAGCAAGACTAGGGCGCCGGGGAGGTACGACGGGGTAGTGAGGAGGGTGATGAAGGCGTTCGGGAGCGACATGTTGGGTGGAGAGTAGCGGGGATGGGAATTTCAAAGTTGAACGATTTGAGAGATGTAAGAGGTGGAGTATCAGGAACTGTCGATGGTGATTACAGGTGCGTAAGGGCTAGCTGAGACGGGAGTGAGCTTTTCTATCCAGATAAGGAACAGTAGTAGTCGGAAGGTATTATCGTCGTTGATGAAGAGGTAACGAGAGTTGATGAGTTGAAAGTGTACAAGTTGGTTACTGGAGTTACAATGCGGACAAAGCGGCGCAGTGCTCCACCAATGATTATTGAATGGAATGAAATGACGACGACGAGGGAGATAAGATGAGACAGTGACTTACAGGATTTATCCGCTACTCGCTACTTGCTACACCGCGGATCTACAGTACGAGTAGATATCAAGCGCTATATGATGCCTAAGAACGAGATCTCGTGTGACTGACTGTACCAAGTGCGGATGGTGACCGGTGACCAGTGACTAATGATTAGTGATCAGTGATGGTCGCACTACTCTCGCAGGTCGCTAGTCGTCTACTGAAGTCGGGAGTCGATTTCTTTCCGATAATACCGATTATTGATATCACACTCTATCTCTATCTCTATTTCTATTTCGCTCTACTCTATCTCGCACGATTGGAGCACAACGTATGGACAACAAGCAAATATGTTTCGTTGGGGCGAGTACACAAAGCACACAGTACACAAGTACGCAAGTATGGAGCGAAAATCCCATACTACTACTTACTCTTTTGCCCTGAACATGAGTGACCGGGTCGCGGGTCGCAAATCGTGAGAACATGGCATATGGGATATCCCTTGAGCTACAGTGTGGGAGACGGGGGGTCCCCTGTTGCGCAGCTAGGGTACCCTTTTCATCGCATCTATGTTGTTCATTCTGTTTACGACTGTCATACGATACATGTACAGCTGCTGCATCTCTGGTATACATGTATGTGCGTGCTCAATCAAGCGTGCAGTACATATACCAGCGCTGTCCAACAGCCAACAGCAACTCTCACCTGCAAATCTCCCACGACCCACCAACCAACACCCACAACTCCCCTGCCCTGAACACCCACCCTCATGCTGTTATCCCTGAGACTGGGAAGATCCATTTAACCGTCCGGTTCCGTAACCACGCAAGCTCCACGGGGCCGACACGACCAACGCAACTTTTCAGCTCGTGGCTAATCCAATCTTGACATGATTATATGGTAACATCTATGCATTCGATAATGGATCGACTATCGACTATCGACTACCGACTACCCACAAAGAGAGGATCTATCTCGTTTTGGTTTTGTGGCTACTGACAAAATCTTTACTGCTTCCTACTATCACTCTCTCCCTCACTCGTCACTCGATCAAAGACCGATACTACTACGGCAATTTGCGCGGAAACACATCTCATAATCATAATCATTATCCCAATTCCCTCATTAACCATCCACAATCAGCTAGCAGGAGCAGCAGAGGCAGCAGGAGGAACTTGCCCCTGACTGAGCCTTCGTCTGATACTAGCTTTGCTGCTAGTTCTGCTAAGACTGCCAACCGATTGCTTTCTGCGAGGAGGAGCTGGTCCAGAGGGGCCGATACCGGACAAGCGAGTCACTATAGCAACGTTGTCAGCGAATCACTTTGATTTCCTGGATTCGCGACGACAACTCACATTCATTCACGAATGAGACACCCCAAGCCTCGGCAGTGTATTTGCTAACGTACTGTTGACACGAATCATCAGCTCAATTGACTTCAGCAGCTAGGGAGGCACAAAGAGGACTCACGTTGAAGAGCTTTTGCCAGTTGGATTTTCTCTGCTCGGCCTTCATCTCAAGCGCAAGAAGGATAGCATCGGCAGTGGATTGGACATCCCCTATGAGCGATTATGTCAGAAGTGTGCGGATTACACTATACTTCGTACTGCTCACATGGGTTGATGAGAAGACTGCCGTTCAAGCTTTGAGCTGCACCAGCAAATTCAGACAGGATCATGGAGCCGTGCTTCTCTCCTTGCGAAGAAATGTATTCGTATGCGACCTACGCATCGCGCCGTTGTCAGTCATTTCGCTCATTCCCACATCCCGCTGATCGGCCTTGACTTGGGGCACTCACCAAGTTCATACCATCACGAGTGGAAGTGATGAGCGCAGCATCGGCAAGCGCGTACATCGCCGTGAGCTCCTCGAATGGTACGGATTTGTGCAAGTAGTGAATGGGCATGAATTCGACTGTTCCGAAACGACCATTAATGCGTCCGACGAGCTCGTTGACACATGCTCGAAGGTTTTGATATTCCTCGACGTCTTGTCGAGACGGGATGGCAAGTTGGACGAGGACAACCTGTGAGCACGAACATTCAATGTCAGCGGATCGCACTAACATAGCAGAAACGTCAACTGACCTTGCCAATCCATTCTGGGTGTTGGGTAAGGAAGGTCTCGAACGCTTGCAATTTCTGAGGGATACCCTTGATGTAATCCAATCTGTCGACACCGATGATAACCTTGCACCCTTCGAAGCGATGTTCGAGCTGCTTCAGTCTTGTTTGAACGGTTTCGCGTTTCAGGCCATCGACGAATTGCATTGGCTCAATACCGATAGGATATGTGCCGACTTGAGCATAACGGCCTTCAAAGTCGATACCGTTAGGTTGAGTCTGCAAGCCGAGAATACGCGTGCAAGATGAGAGGAAGTGTCTCGCGTAGTCGTATGTGTGGAAGCTGGCGAGTTTGTCAATATGGGTGCTGCCTTTAGCTAAACTTATACTCACCCAATAAGGTCACATTGGAGGACACCGAGAAGGATTTCACGGCGGACAGGCAGAATGCTAAGAGATCTTCAGCATCGTCCGGCACGACAAAGCAAAAGCGTACGCACCGGTAGATCTCGCTGGAAGGGAAGGGAGTATGGAGGAAGAAGCCAATCCTGATACCTTCCTTGCCCTTTTCTCTCGCAGCTAATTCTTGCTTCTGGAAAGTGCTCATACCGCGATTGAAATGAGGTCTCCTTGGTGCCTCATTACCCGAGGGGGTCTTGATCTCAATCTGACCTTCTTCTTCGACATCATCAAGCATTTCCACACCTTCGTCAATAGGCTCTGCGACACCAGGGTTCATGCCCAAGACTTCCTTGACGACAGTGTCGTCAACGCCTTCTTTGACTCTGCCAAGCTCTTGTCTGATCATTTCGCCTTGAGCAGACTCGCCCGAGATGATAGACCGCAATAGCATAGGCAAAAGCATGAGATGGTAGTCCTGTACCCAGACCATGTCACCAGCTTGACAGAAGGACGCAACTGTGTCGGCGAATCGCATGTTGGCTTCGCGGTACGCGAGCCAGTTGGCGGCGTCAAAATTCATCTCTCCAGGGTGGTAGTGGAACAAAGGCCACAGGATAGAGTTTGAAAAACCTAATCACGCATTTGGTATGAGCAGACAAAAGGTGGATGCGAGATAGTGACGAGAGACATACCGTTGTAGTGTCGGTCGGCAAGCTCGTCTGAGAGGTAGACGGGGTAACAGTTGTACTCGTCGAGCAGACGCCTGTTGACGAGCTCTCGGTCCGCCACGGGGATCTACACGTGGGTGACAGGAATCAGCGTTATGCGAATTGAGTTATTTAGTCAAGGGGACCTCACGTCTTTGCCGGGCCAGCCAATCCAGGTAAAGCTCATAGTCTTCTTGCAGCCTGAGAGGGCGGAGACGAGACCACCCGAGGACATCTGCGAGTGAGGCAAGAGTTAGTGCATGTCATTGTATACAAAATGAAAAGGACTGGACTGACCTTGAAGTGATATTCTCCATTGTCATCTTTGCTGATAGTGACCGGCAAGCGATTACTGACAACGATCAATCTCTGCTCCTTCCTCCTCTCGTTGCTGGGGCTTTGGCTATGAGCCTTTCGAGGCTGAGAGCCTGGGACAGGAGGGTTACTGGGCATTTGAGAAGTGGTGAAAGTGGATGGAGAAGGTGATGGCATTGTAGTCGAGCTATATGTGTTGGTGTATGGTGAGCCGGGCACGTTTGCGTTTGCCGGCGGCGGGGACATTGCGTATATAGGTATAGGTATAGGTATAAGAGCTGGTTGGTGGTTGTGTCGTTGTGTCGTCGTCAACGTGTCAAAGCGGTAGCGGTATTGAAATAAGAAAGGAACTTTTTGTTGCTGTACCGCGCAGCGTCATTAAGAATTATCAGTGACTGACTACTACAACGGAACACGGCCCCCTTTCCCCCTCCCCTGTGTACGAGTACTGCGTGTTTGCTCTTCCTCTGACGTCAATACGTAAAAATCAAAAAAGAATGACCCTGATATTCCCAGAAACCCTCATAAATTTATGCCGCATAAGCTATTGGACATTTCGGACCTCTCGGCCTTGTCCCGACATCCGAACGTGCTTCCTCTTGGTCGTTGGAGGATAATTCACTGGTACATGCTTGGCAGCTTTGCGCGCTTATGCTTCAATAACCTCACGTTCGCTGTGTCTAGAGCGAGCACCTCAATTCGCCAGTCAGAACCCACTCACACTCAAGCAGGCACAGCTGTTACCAGGCCTGGACTACGGTCAGGAATTCAACGGGAATCGCTTACAAACGTGCAATGATAATGACCCTGAGTCAGGCACACTGCCACTGTAGCTATTCGTTGATTCGTCACTTTACAGGACACTGCTATCCTTACCACATCACAATGAGATACTAGATGAATGAAGGACTACAGAAAGGTACAAGCTCACACCGCGCTCATCGGACTAGCAGCTCGCGAGGCGACCCCACTCAGATCACCCGTCCACTGCTCTACCACCCCAAAGCCTAGTCCCTTCTTGCCGTGTAATCCATTGGCCGCCGCTAGAGAGGCAAGACCACTCTTCTTCCCTATCACACCGTTGATGCCGTTCGCAGCGTGAGCTTTAGAGCTCGAGAAGAATGTCCGCTTCTTCCTCTTCAATACGCCGCAAGGATCATCTTCCGAATCAGATCCTCCACCGAGACCTCTCTGTGCGGGTCGCTTGCCATTGGCCACTCTTGACAAATATGCCTGTCGCGAGGTCCCGCCTTGTCGTCGTGAACGACCAGGTCTGGCGTACGCTCCCGCATCATCATCCGATTCCCCAGCATTGACAAGTAGACCATCTTCGTCATCAGATGTCGGGTCGTACCCGCCATTGAGCTGGCGCCGCTGCATAATTTCTGTACGCGGGCAAGTCAACAATGAACAATAATGCACATACCGAGGAATCGTACTCACTGCGTATCCTCGTGTCGATTTCGTCCTCCGGGTCACTGCCCTCGCCGTCTTTTGAGAGACCGAGCGCACGAGACAACGACTTGGATGGCACCTGCCGCATCTGCGCACTAGGAGCATGAGGAAGATTCCGCAAATTCTCCAAGACTGTCCGCCTGCACGCGAGAAGAAAGAATGGTTCAGCAAGCAACTCAGATGTATCGTGCACTCCGTAACCCACTTGATCTTCTCCAGATATTCTGGTGGATTGTGGTTGTCCGTGTTGTTTGGCAGGACTTCCAGCTTGTAGCGCGGACCGTAATACTCCATACTGTGCAACGTCAGTGTCTACTGGAGCTCTGAGACATGCTTGACTAACTATTGATTGTAAGGCAGGTCCTCGGAGAGCTCTCTGCCGCACATTATGGCCGTCTCCTTGGTCCACGCGCGAGCGACGTTTTTCCTATGACGCAATTGTGTCAATCTTCTGCTAAAATGTCAGCTTCAGCGACTTACGTGGTATATCCACCGCCACCGAGCATCATTACCGGAACGTTGAAACCTCGCACAAAGCGGGCGCACTCCGCGTGACCTACCCGATGTGTCAGCTTGCTGCCAATCTGTAGCGTATGGAGAAGCTGCACACACCTTCCAATGTCAGGTTGAAACCTCCAAGCTTGTCACCACACAGTGAATCCGCACCCATTTGAAGGGCTACGGCTCCAGGCCGAAAGAAGTCCATGATATGTTGAATGATCTATCGCATAATAATTAGCGGACTTCTTTTATTACGTCTTACGAGACGTACCGGCTTGAAGATGGTGTGGAAGGAATCATCGGTTATGCCATCTCGTAGAGGTACGTTGACAGCATAGCCTTTTCCGCGCTTCATCCCCACATCCTATACATGCTTGTCAGCTTCAATCCGGCCGTGGGACCATGGATTCGGCTTACTCGAAGATCGCCTGTACCGGGGAAGAACTCTCCGAATCGGTGAAAGCTACACGTCATGACTCTGTCCGTGGTGTAGAATGCTTCTTCGACACCATCACCGTGATGCACGTCAACATCGATATACAAGACTCGAGGATGTATTCTGCGTCAACATCCGAGTTAGCTTGATAGAGGTGTGCGGCGAGGACACAAGCTCACCTCAAGAGTTCCAAAATACCCAACACACTGCCAACGGGATTGTCAGCAACTTGACCAGCTCAGTGTGCCGTGCAAATGATGACCTACATATCGTTGACATAGCAGAAACCGCTCGCTTCGGTCTTCTTGGCGTGATGCAGTCCACCGGCCCAATTGATTGCGATATCCGCCGCGCCACTATTTAGTCGTTCCGCCGCGCCTACGAGTTTTTGTAAGTATCATTGGTAATCGTGCGATGTTTAGAAAATTAGATGACTCACCTATCGATCCTCCTGCGGAGATAGAGCAAAACTCGAAAAGCCCATCGAACGCGGGACAATCTTCTCCTGTCAGGCCTGTGGAGCGAGTCAAGCCATCAGTATCATGATCTGTTGAGGATGATGAGTAGTAGAGTAATACGCACATCGAACACCGCCTCCTGTCATTGCTTCTGCGGTTTCTGGGGTGACGTTTTCCAGCAAGTCTATATATTCGTCGGTATGGAAGCGGGTCATATCTGCGCGCGTGGCCCTGCGTGGTCTCTGCAGCGAACACGGCATACAGGCTTCAGCCATATGATTCGTTGTTGATACAAGGTAGATTGCACTCACGAAGACCTGCATGGACTTGCTCCTCGCGCCCGAGATAGCGGCTGTCGCCCATTTCTCCAAATCGCCGCCTGGCTGACCATTGGCCGCGGCCAACATCACCTCATCATTGACTTTCCTACTACCTTCGCTCTCGCCTGTATCGTCCTCGACCTCGTCGCATAGCCCGTAATTGACAATGAGATTATGGGCCATACGTATACGATGTGGCTTCATAGGATGTCCGAGATAATACGTGTAGTTACCGACATCCTGGTCGTAGTAGTACGCTACGCGCCGAGCAGGGTGCGCGAGCTCGGAAGACGATGAGGACGACGTGATGTCCATCGGCGCAAAGGCTTGAGACGACATGATGTTTGTGTGTGACCAGTGGTTCGGTGAGAGGCGAAAGAGGGGAGGTGGAGGTGATTGTTTCAATTCAATTCCTCTTCTCAGCTGCGTTGTCGGCTGGTCACGCGCCAATAACAGATACGACTACGATTGGTAGTGTAGGAGATGTTTGGAGGAGATGTGAGATGCGAGGAGACGGATGCAGTCTACGGACAGCAGTATTCAGATGGGAAAGAGTTGAGACACAGACAGAGAGTAGCAGCAAGACCAACAGCAGCACTGAATGTAAACGCTAAACGCGGACAAGTCGGCTCTGTCCGTTTTGATCCATTTACCCTTTCAGGCAATTTGCTTCCGTTTTTGCACAAGCAATCTGGTCTCTTAATATGTTCGGCGTATGTATGCATAACAGTTTGCAAGCAATGATACGCATACATTATAGGCATAGAGATCGATGTACAGGTATACTACAGATAAAGACACTAGCCTCAGATTTCTTGTTGGCTCCGTGATCAGACGTGCACATTGGAGCATCTGCTTCTCCGATTTTTCGTAATGGTGACCTCGTTCACTCGTCACATTCAAGCCGTTTGGATGGCTTGAAGGTACTCTGCTCTGGCGATCCGTTCATCGGTGGTACTGTCTGATCGAGAATGAGGTGTCCATTTGGGCTCGTCCTTGAACAAGCGCATCGCCGTGATGGTATCGTTCGAGTCAACAGTGAAGCGGTGGTAGATTCTGTACACCCAGCATCAGGACTGAAATAGCTAGAGAACCCTTCAGTTCGAACAATCAACTTACCCTGGAGGTAGAACAATCAAGTCGCCCTTCTCTAGAGAGATGCGTATCCAGCGCTCCTCTTGTGATGCGCCAGCGCCTGTTGCAGAAAAAGGGTTGAAGCGAAGGGTAAGAAACAGGAACATCAGTCACAGGTACCCAAGCAGGCTGTAAGTGTGAACACACTCACTTCGCACGTCAAAGAACCCAGAGCCGCCAAGAATATATCTAATTTCCTCATCTTCGTGAAGATGTCTGCGACAGGGTTCCTGGTAAGCTGCAGCCAAAAATGTCAACCTTGAAAGCCAACTCACTCGTCGAAGAACGACTTGATCTTGGTCTCGTATGCTTCGCCTAAACCAGCAGGCGTAACTGTGATCTGGTCGCGCTGTAGCAAGGAGTAGAGTGGCGGACGAATAGTAGTCATTATGCAGCAAAATAATAGGAGAAACCTCAATTGGTCTAAAAAGCGGTTAACGCACGTTCCTGTATTCACGCTCTTTGGCAAATGCATCTGTAGCGGACGTGAGTGCGATGTTAGCAATTAATCCCAACTGCAAGATCTTGCGGAAGATGAAAGAGCCGGATATTATGGAGATCCGCGCCTTGACATTCCCAAGACATCGATGACATAATCTCGGCCAACCGGCGGAGGATTTGCGTAAACTTGACTCACCAATCTTCTTTTCCCATTGACCATTGCCATCGACATCTATACGCTTATAAATGACTCCTAGCTGTTTCAGAGTGGGCTCATCGACGTTCTCTCCAGAGTCGTGAGGCAGCCGTTGGTCTCCGCTATGATCAAATAGCCAGGGACGCCTGAGATCAGCTCAATCGACCACGAACCTGATTAGGCAGCGATGCGGTTGAATGAAGGGAGGTAATATCGAGGGACAGGCTAGAGACTCACGGCTTGTCGTCAAAGATGTATGCACGCATCGTATTCCGGCTGGTCTGAGTGAAGTGCCGCTGGTTTATGTGTCGTAGAGGCGTAAATGGTCGAATGGCGAATCGAAACATGAGCAAAGCAAATTGAAGAATAGAAAGAAAAGCAATGACGTGCGAAGTTGCGAAATCCAGTTAGTTGACAGTTACCTTCGAGATGCGTGCCTTGTAACATGCGAGTATAGATAATATCAGGCTCATAGCATAACCCATATTACGTATGAATTGGAGGTGGCAAAAACAAAATCAAAATACGCGTAACACCAAAGTAATGAGAGGGAGGCGAGTTGGGTTCATGTTGGTATTCACGTCTGAGACGACCATCTTGAACATCACAAGAGCACCTTGCTTTACCTCCCATCTACTCCACTCTTTTTCTCCTACCATCTCTTCTCCCAAAAAACGTCCATATCCGTGGCAGCGCTCCTCTTAGCGAGTAAAACTGAGGCTGGTGAGTGAGCAGAAAAGACGTAAACAAATCTCTGGCTGCCCTCCACCTTGGTACGAAACGAGCTGGAAACTCCTCATGTACTCTTACTGACCAACTATTTTATTAGTCGACGTTGGTCAAGCAACTTGACTTCAGAAAAGGGCAGTAAAGGCCATCTCACCAAGCGGACTGGAAGGTGAGCATCGCTTCATCTCTTCTTCCGTGATGCTTTCTCCTCTACGCTACGGAATCTTGGTGTCTCGCGCTGCAACAGGATAGCGCGCATGTCTACCACCTACTCTCTCTCCGCTTGCTGTGCTTTTATCCAATCCTCACCATCGTAGTCGCTGCTGTAATGATCTGCCCATCTCGATTATCTGATGAATACGAACATACCAAGCTGTGTACACATCACTGATATACCAGTCATAGACGTCATTCCCGCTCTACATTTAATACAATCAGCGATCACGGCAGACAGCAAAAGGCGCAGCAAGGCAGAAAGGACCATCATTGAAACAAAGGTGAGTGTGTTTCGGTATAACGGACTCAATACCCCTTTGATGGGAATCCGAGTCCGAGCGGTGTATCATTAAGGGCGGCCTGAGGCTCTGATCGTCATTCTTGTTTTCACGCTTCACATCATCATTCCGTCTGTCTTGGATTCTGGCTAATACTGTCTCCCGTCTGCAGTTCAAGCTCAGTTGCAAAACGGTCTGATCGTCACTCTCCTCTTACAAGGGCTCAGTGGTCGAAAGCCCGCGCAGATACGCCAACAGGATGCCAGCATCACCGCCTCGCTCGTCAGAGCTGTCGGACCCAGCCACAGCGTATACTCTGCTGGAGAAGCTGGGTACAGGAAGCTTTGGTACTGTCTGGAAAGCGTGAGCTAATGCGTCGCAATACCGAGACAACTTCAGCTCACATAAACCATGAAAGATCACATAATGACACCAGGCAGATCGTTGCGATCAAGATGATAGGTAATTGTATCACTCTAATGCTTAAAGTCACGATCGCTGACAATCCTATGCGTCTCATTCGTAGATCTCGAATCTTCCGACGACGACATCTCAGAGATCCAAGCGGAGATTGCGCATCTTTCGAGCTGCTGGTCTGACCACGTCACCAAATACTACGGATCATTCGTGCGAGGTGCTAGACTATGGATCGTGATGGAGTATCTGGCTGGAGGCAGTTGTCTTGATCTGGTGCGTAATGGTCTTCATCACTGTCCTGTCATTGCGCCTCGTGGTCTCTGTGACGAAGCTAACACCATGGCAGCTCAAACCAGGCGTTTTCACTGAGAGCCAGATCGCCATCGTTTGCCGAGAACTGTTGATCGGTCTGGAATACCTTCATTCGGAAGGCAAGATTCACCGGGACATCAAAGCGGCCAACGTGCTCTTGTCGGCCAGCGGCGCGGTCAAGCTTGGTTAGTTATCGTCCTAAAATGTTTGCGACCTTGCTTCCAGCGCTGACGTTTTTATCTGTTAGCTGACTTTGGCGTGGCTGCCCAACTATCTTCACACAAGTCTCAAAGGCACACCTTTGTAGGCACACCCTTCTGGATGGCACCAGAGGTCATCAGGCAAGCTGGATACGATGCCCGAGCGGACATATGGTCATTGGGCATAACAGCTATCGAGATGGCGAAAGGTGAACCACCGCTCAGCGAGTATCATCCGATGCGGGTATTGTTTCTGATACCGAAGGCGAAGGCGCCAAGATTAGAGGAGGGGGAAGGCTGGAGCCAGGATTTCATGGACTTTGTCGAAGCGTGTTTGCAAAAGGATCCCACAAACGTGAGTAGCACAACAGACTCTTATTTTTGTTCTCGCTACTTTTACTGACTATGTGTGGTATCGTTGCGTAGCGAGCCACCGCTCGAGATCTTCTACAGCATCGATTCATCCGTTCGGCAAGACGAACGTCGGACTTGGTGTCGCTGGTTGAGCGATACCAACTCTACAGCGCGAAGAGCGCTGCCAAGCCTCTGTCTCCTAGCAAGACCCTTAACAAGCTTGCAGCCGGTTTAGGCGGGCTGACGATGAACGGTGTTGGCACAATGAAAAGCGAGTGGAACTTCGATGAGACAATCAGAGGCACCATCAACGGGATGCCGGTGCAACTCAACTTGGAAGAGATGGAAGACGATGATGACGAGTGGGACTTGCCGGAGCAGGGTGTTGAGGAGACGCCTTGGGGTACAGTGAGAGAGAGAGAAGACCTGTTGCGTGCATCAACGCTCAATGTACGTTACACCATCATATACAGATTTGTTGGAATGTCAGCTGACACATCAGGTCGACTAAAGGGCTCAGACTTGTCTTTGCCAATTCTCGAGCGATCGTCACCAAATCTGACCACACCCACGGGATCTTCTCCCCAAACGCCACACTCCGACATACTTGACCTCAAGTCCTCTACCGGAAGCGTTGCATCTGGCAAATCCACATGGAGAGAGCGACAGAATCTAGGGCGAGGGACAGTGGTCAAGCAGGGTGACCTAGGGGACGGGTAGGTCGTCACTCTGGATAGTTCGTGGTATCAATGCTGACGGCGCCGCGTGTGTAGCTTCTCCACCGTCAGACCAATGAAGAAGGTCGATACGTTGAAATCTCAACGTCTATCGACGGAATATATTGGCACAGGTTCAGTACGACGACTACCAGCTCAGCTGGAAAGTCCCATGAAGCCTCGTTCGTCCTTATCAGCTCGCGGACGAGCCGGTCAAGCATTAGTAGAGGAAGTCGTACTAGGTGTACTCGATCAGGTCAGCTTACTTCGATCTTGAGTGAAAAGGCCCCTTACTGAATGAGTACTATGTGCATAGACCGCTGGAGAAGACCACGAGGCGACGACGCTTGAAGGTTTACAGCTTATTCGAAAAGGATTTGCGGACTTGGGCGCACAGGATCCAGAAGTAGCTTATCGGCTCGTGATGGATATTTTAGGAGGCATCAGACAGTGAGTTACCAGCTTTCGTCATCTAAGATATGAACTAGGAAGCTGACAGTGCGGACTTCCGTTCGAGCAGAAACGACATTGTGCACTCGCATATACGTAATATGTCGATGGCGAACATCATCCCCAAAGCGAGACCAACCGTTGCATCAGGGATCGATGATTCATCATCTTCTCATTCGACAGGGAGCGAAGAGGAGTTCGCCGATCAGAAGAAAAGTGACGATCTGGTCAGAGAGCGAAGTCCAATTGCCGACTTGCTTTATCTCCGATGTGAGTTTCCCCTATTTGCACAACTGTCTTGTGCTGAAGACGTCGACGATGTATTTAGGGCTCGATGGACTACGGCTCAAGTGGCCCGGATCGTAGTTCTTTTCGATACTTCTCGTATCTCTTCTATCAGTTGTTTCTCATTGTTGTCCGCCGTCCCACTCTCCTTTGTTGCCAACTCTATTCGCGATCGTGTCGGACCTTCCATCCTCTTCACGACATTTCATTCACGATTGTTAACGACTCATCGATCTCATCTGCTTGTCAATCATTAATTCTCTTCCTTCATTCGGGCATCGCGGTCGGCTCATCGCACTGTGCGGTACATGTTACGGTGTAATCATAATGTCATTTGCATTTCGTCTCACGATGCATGTATGTATGGATGTATGATCATCCACAGCAGGGCTGCGTTTGCTTCCAGCTTATTCGTAAGGTCAAGTACCGGTCGACAGGCTAGACAGGCTACGTATATTAATAGGCCTAAAGTACAAGAGTACATGGACTACAATCTAGACTCCAGTCAACTCCTCGCCTTTCGCCTTAGCTGATCTCTGCGATCCAACGAAAAAAGGATGGTTCGTCAAGCCTACCACAGGTACAGGACTGATGCACACCTCTTCCACAGAGCGGAGAGTAGTGATATGAGTAGTTGAAGTCCGCAGTCGAACAGGTTTACTTGCCAACCACTCTTTTGTAATTCTTCTACTCTCAACCTGCGAGTAGACACTGCTGTTGAGCGAATCGCCATCGACGTCGCCGTCATCAAATCCTGGTTTATTGAAGGAAAGTTGATTGGCAACTCGATCGTCTTTCTCTTTGATTTTGCTCGAGCTGAGATATGTTGGCGAAGGACGGAGAATGGTAGGAACCGGCGTTTCTGGGCTTGGCGAAGGCGATGACAGGTCAAACATGTCTTTTCGAAGACTTTCTTGCATTTGAGAATGACCTTGCGAGCTATAGTTCTGCCGAGTGGGCGTGAACAGTTCGGTCGTGCTTCTCAGCGGCGTCGTCGGTGTCATTGCTGCTGATGATACGCCGTGAGACCGCCTTGGGCGTAGCGGAGGAAGAGGTCCAGGCGTCCGCGGTGCTGAGAGCGGCACGGCACGATTGGACTCCTCACAAACGCAGATGGAAAGGGGAGTTGATAGTACTCGCCTTGACCTCGGAGGCGGAGTAAGCGGACTGGGAGAGCACGAAGCCTTTCCGATTTTACGGCCAAGATGATCGTAATGCTCGTTGAGATTGGAGCTTGAATCCGAACGCGCTGTAGCTGACGGAGATGCGTTCCACTGCGCCAGACCCTTCCTCCTTTCTTTCTTATCCTTGATTTTGGATCTAAGGTGAGCATACTCAACCTTGCCCTCATCGCTGCCTGATACACTCGAATGGCCACTCTGCGATTTGTCATCCTGCCCATGACGGTTCCGACGGTCGTGCATACCGATCTGCGATCGCTCGGATGGAGGCATGATGTATACAGGTGTAGGAGAAGGAGCCCGAGGGGGTCTTTTTGTCGCGGCTGTTGCTGCCTCGAGCTCATTGATAGCAAGGAAGGACAGGGCGGACATACCCCGGGTCCTACCTGATGGGGAGGCTTGATTGCCGTGACTTCCAGACGAACCTATCTCTTTCGCCGAGAAGCGCCGATGTGCTTGTCTTGCATCCCGTGGAACGAGCTTAGGCGCTGTCGACTTGTTTCTGGTTTCTTTGAGTCTGTCGACGTGACCATTTGATGACAAGAACGGCAAATCAAGACCCCTCAATGTACTTTGGTTGATCACCAGTGAGGACTGGGGTGACTTCGGAGCCGTAAAAGGTTGTTGAGAACGAAGAAATCTGGTTGCTAACCGTGATTTTGTCTGCAAAGAGGTCAACGAATCGGTAGATTGGCGGGCCAATCTTGTGGCAATGAGTGATGGCGAGGCTGGTAAGGGGGGTAAGGGTCTTTGGTGGATCGGGAGTAAAGGAGAAGATACACTGCAAGAGACAACAGCTGTCTTCAGTGTCGGACGATATATAGGTTTCTAGGGGAACTGCTTACTCTGTGTAGTGACTCATTACTACAGAGTCTAGCCGCTGATGGTGACTCGAAGAGAAACGTGGCTCATCTGTCCGGTGATTCCTCTCGCTTCTCTTACTATTGAGTGAAGTCCAAGACGGTTGAGAAGCGATACTTTTCCTCCCCTCTGCTTTAGCCAAGAGCCGTGACGACAATGCCAGGGCAGGAGCGGATGCCCTTTGCGCTGAACGCGGGGGGATAGGGGGTGGAAGAATAGTACCTTGTTCTGCATGTCGGTATCGACCTGCCGAAGATCTGTCGTGTTTATAATGTTTATCGGCAATCATTCCCAGCGCGTTCGGCTGAAACACGGTCGAGCTGTCACGTGTGGTGTGGTGGTTGGGACTGTTGCCTATTGTCCGACACGCAGCAGACACGGGTGAGATCGATAGAGGTGGCGGAGGTGGTGCACGACGCTGGGGTGATCTGCCTTCGGGCAGTTGTTGAGGATATGAAGCGGATTCGTGCGTATGGCCAGTGGCCGGTGGATCGCTCGGCAGAAAGGGTGGTACATTGCTTCGCTTCCTTGCCTCTCGCCACGATCGTATGCTGACGCTGTTTTGCGAGCTGTGGGTGCTGGACGCCTGTCGTCGAAGATGGGTAGCCAGTATCTCAGCCTCCGCGCGACGTGATGAGGACCGAAGAGAGTGATGCATGCTATCGCAGAGCAAGTGTTCATTGACGTGCTCGAGCACATCCATTGCCTGTAGCTCTTCTTCACTGGCACCATCGTCATTACATTCCGCATCGTTCCATGTCCTTTGAGACATTATTGAAGGAGCTGCCTGCGACGGAATGAAATGTGCGGCAGAGATTGGCCGCGACAAGCGATGTGTTCGCGCGTTGTCGAGAAGAGCATGACCGGCTTGATGTTTCTCCATCGTAGGTGACGATGGTTCGGTTACTGCTGGCGTCGGGGTGGCAGAACGTGCAACATTCAAATCTTTCCAGTCGGTCTCATTCAGCTCAAGTCGATGGTAAGGAGAAGTTGGAGGGGTAGTTGTCGACTGATGGGCCATCAGAGGCAATTTCATCGTTGCTCTCTTGGCTTGTCGCTCTACCCGCTGACAGTGTGATCTGGTGGACTCTGCTGGCTGAGACGAAATGGACAGCTCATCCATCACGCCCTGTATGGAAGGTAGAGGACGTAGGTTCGATTGAGAGGTGTTGGCCAGCGTAGATGGCGCTGTGGAAGCGAAGAATTGAGGGAGGGATATGCCAGGATCTGACTCGATGTGAGATGGGGGAGTAGAGGAATGTTGTGCATGCCGAGGTGTTTCTGGCTGACCTTTTAGATGTGCTCGGGAGGACTGAAGGCCTAGAGCGTTGATGACTGTTGGCGAGATGTCGAAAGGGAGGAAAGAGAGTTGTTCGCGCGAGTTATGCGGACGTTTCGAACGAGATTTGAGAAACGGCATTGGAGTAGAATTGAGCGGAATGGAAGAAGAGGTTCGTCTAACAGTTGACACTGGCGGTGATGATATGAGTGGAGAGAGCGCCTCGACTGCGCAAATGGAGGAGATTTGCTGGTGAAGGGGCGGTATGTCGCTTAACCAGACCTGGTCGAGTGGGGTGTGGAAGGTGTGTAGCAAGGGAAGTTGGGATGGAGTCGGGAGTAGAAGTGTGAAGAGCAGAGGCGGCTGCAAAGGGAAGGAGGACTGGGGTGGTCATGAGTGTGTCAGTAAATCAGTAGTGGATTAGTGATTGATATATGATGTATAAAGTAAGGTGCAAAGTAGGTTCGCGATGAGATGAGACGCGATGATGCGGTGAGCGAGGGGTCTGTGCTGAGCCGAGGTATGGGAGCAAGGGGATGGTGATGCTAAAATGCTGAGCTGTTAGCCTCCAGTAGAGTGTTCCGCATCACACAGCCAGTATCAGTAGAGTAGTCGTGATCCATCACTCATCACTCATCAATTTTCATGACTTGGGTCAGGCGTGATGCGATGGCGATGCGATGGCGAAGGGACGAGACAGGGGAAACGAAAGGGATAGTGCACGCTCGGATCGCTTCTCTTCCTTCACTCTGGCGACACGGCATAGGTACAGTGCTCTCTTTGAAGAAATATTCAGTAGAGAGGTGATGGATCATCATACTGCGGTCAGCAGAAGTGACACATGTATGGAAATTAAACATCATGTCGTCGAGCTTGGCAGGAGTAAGATTGGACAAACGCCTTGATGCCCTTTAGCTCATATGCGTCAGCCTCCACACATCATACACGGTAGGCGTAAATGGCCTTAATGGTGGAGTTGTGCTGAGCGAGAGTTGAGTGACCGGGTAGTATCAGCATTGCGTGCATGTTCTGGTGTCATGTATGACAAGTACTCTAGAGAATCAATATTGAGAGATTGTAACAGTGATAGGGAGAGCGAGTTGTACCACTTTTGTCTGATGACAACGGGAATGACCGCCTACAGCATTTACCCGTTCGCAGCTTGTTGACGCAATATCGCATTCCTCTTCTGTCTCTGCGTGAAATAGCATTCTACCACGGCGCTGCATCACATACACATCTAGCAAACATCATCTCGTATCTAGGCAGTCTCCTATCTCCTATCACTCGACATATCTCAAAAGTGGTGTTCATATCAGAAGCTGAAGCACGCAGCGATGGCACGCGCAGACGAAGAGTCGCTCACGGCAGAAGACTTCGAGTTCCACGATAACGACGAAGATGATGACCAAATCAATACAGATGGGCAGAGAGCCGCCTCATCCTCTCAGCAGTACCTTGGCTCTGGGTCTGGCGGGACATCTTCAAGATCGCCCTACCACCTTCCTGCATCAGAACAACTGCGCGGAGTCGCGAATAGGATCATATTCTCGAGGTATTATATCCTCTTCTATTTCGCTATGATGAGCTTGAGCTTGGCGACTCTAATCATCAGTCTCATCGCTACTCGTGAGTCTGTGGTGACTCTCATCGCCAAACATATCCAGCGTGACGTCTGCATGAGGTGAAGCGTTACTCAGAGCTGACATTTTCCGTGACTTCCACTTATCCTTCATTGCTCATTATCCACCATGATACTCCTTCACTTTCCGTACCCGCTCGGAACGCTCTCAACCTTCGGACAACGCTCGCCTTGACCCGCTTGCTCGCGCAGACGGCAACCGATGTCCGCCTGCCGCATGGCATATTCTCGAAGTGGTCATAAACGTCTTGATGGTAATCGAAGTGTCGACGAGATGGGTTGCTTACGGCAAGGTGCGTCCGGTGTCTCTCATTTACACAAAGGTGATATGTAGGAGAGCAAAGACTAACAATGATGTTGATGTTGTAGAAATACCCCATGACACCGCTCAACATTATCGATCTGGCGTTAGTGTTGTTCTGCACCGTAACGCTCATCTTGGTCTTTCGCAATCCGTGCGGAGAAGGGACGAGGCGTGAGTCAGCGAGTCTACATGTGTCGTCATGGCACGCAATCAAACACATCGGTCATCTCGCTGATGTTATGTCTACACCGTACACAGGCGAGGAAGTACTAGATACGATCTTACTAGTAATCCGAAACTTTGTCCAGTTCTTGCGTCTAGGCAACATCCTTCGTAGATCAGGACATTCCCTATTCAATCCACCAAAACCAATCGATCTCTCTCAAGCGCGCACAGCGTCGTTCGCCCTTGATCTAGATCTCGATCTCGACGACGAAGAAGCCGTCGCGGAACGTCAGCTTTCCGGCGTCGGCGCCGGCGGTGGAGGCAGTGGAGGAAGAAGAACCTTGGCTGGCGGCGGTCGATATCATGCGTTGCCTTCTGATGCGGCTGAGTCGGACGAGCCGGACTCCAGGCGAGGCACGGGAGTTGCAGATAATGCCGGAAGAGATAATCTGGCTCCTGAAGACGAGGATATGTGGGATCGCCTAGGATAGGTAGATAGACCGGCGGAAATACATGCATTTGTGCTTACCACACCACAACATCCATATGTGTCTATATGTGATGTGGCAATGGTACACGCAGCGTAAGAATGTACATACATAACATAGTCGAATTCACCTGAAACCCACCGGCTCAACCTCCATCCCCCGCGGCAGCCACTTTCACCCTCTTCCGTTCCGGAGGAACACCGATGATCCTCCTCTTCTCTCCGACTTTCGCCTCTGCTGTGCCCATCTTCTCTGCATCCTGCGTAGCTATCGCTCTAGCTCGCGGGACACGTCGAGAAGCGGCGGGAGCTGTCGCGCTATCATTGCTTGTCGCAGCCGACGATGCTGTCTTGGTGCGTAAACGCGGCTGCGTGGATGATCTCGGAAGAGGTTGTGCTCTTTTCCCAGCGGTCGGCTCGGATATACTTGCAGTACCCTGTCCGTCGGCCGGCACTGAAAGTTTCATGCTCGCCTGAGTGATAGATCTTGGGATCGCTCGTGAGCTCTGAATTGTAGGTTTCCTCGTAGATGCATCGGATGATGTTTCCTTGCCGCCTTCAGCTATTCGAGCGAGTTCGGCGTCCGTTCCTACCCTCCGCAAGCGTGTCGTGGTGGCAGGTATCCGAGGATTGGCCGGCCTCGATCTGTCTTCTCTGAGACCGGACCGATGCACATAGGCTTTGCTGTTCCTCTCCACCTTGTCATCCCCGGTAAGATCGATGATGCTCTGCGAGCGTGATGCTACTGCGCTTGACTGCTTACGTGCGGCTGAAGCTACCCTTTCTGCTCTAGCGTCCTTCCTCACTGCTGTCGGCAAGATGTATTGCTCCAGATCAAAAGTCGAAGTGTTCGGTGCTTCGTCTCTGGTCGCAGTACGCTTTCTAGGTGATCGCCTAACAGCTTGTATTGCCGGTGGCCGCAATTGTAGTCCAACGACGTCAGAGACGCTCTCAGGCGATCGGCGAGGAGTGCTGGGTCCAGCTTCGGCGTTGTGTGCGGTCATGACTGGGGATGAAGGCGGGGAGACGACGATGATTTGCGCTGGTACGAGATGCGTAGCGTCCTTTCGCCGTGCATGGGTCGGCTTGGGGGTGAATCGGATCGAGCCTGGTATAGGTGGACCGGGGGACAAGGCTTCGCGTAGAAAGTCCAAATTGACAGAAGGTCTGTTTCCAGTCTGCGATGAGGATGTCGGCTGGGTTGCTGAGTGAGATTTAACTGAAGAGGAAAGACGGCCGAGCGAGACTATTCCGGCTTTCAACGGTACGATGCCGGTCCACAACAGGCCTAATGGAAGCTGGACGGCGTAGTGCATGACGAGTATAGCGAGAGACTGGAAGAGGAGGAATGTGAGGTCGATGGGCGTTTCATAACGCTTGATAAAAGGGGTGAGGAGGGAGTGGTAAATTGCTGTGGAGGACTGAGCAACGGGCAGTATTAGTGGAGTATTCGTCGTGCGATCGATGAGTTAGTAGAGGAGACATACGGCTAGTCGTGTGAAGAGGAAGAAGATGCAGATCAGGTTGCTGACTAGAGCATAGAAGGGTAAACAGTTGAGGAGTGCGCCAGCCATTGGGCCCGTCGAGGAAACAAGGATCTGTAGGACAGGTGTATCAGTACAGACATATACCTCTCTCTTCCAACCATAGTCAGATGGGCAAGAATCATGATACGCACGTAAATGACCCAGCATGTCAGAGCATCCCTCATGGCTCTCTTGCGCGTGGCAATCCCGATCCTGCGCCCGTTAGGCCGTACGCTCCGTAAAGCTCGAAATGTGTCCAGGACATTAAGCAGTAGCCTATCGCACGCAAATTCGCATTAGCCAATTCGTTTACCCCTCATACGTGCATTCCAAGCCGACGTTTGGCCGCGAATGGACTAACCATATACTTTGCGTCGCGATACCTTGAGAGGAGAGGTACCACCACACGCCACCTACTAGCACGAGGGGTAACAACGAGCTCGAGCCAGGCATGGCAGTCAGAAGCAACGGTGCTTTCAAGGGCCGTTCCGAAGCACTATTGCGCGCTCAGGACTGTACATGAAGCAGCATGCTAGTCCCCTCGACCGTTGCTTTGTGTTTCAAGGGTTTGATATTGATTATGTTGAACACGAGTTTTATTGAATTCGCGATGAGCTGTTTGACGGAAAATACAGAAGCAAGGCGCGTGAGCGCCGCGTGGCATCTGCGTGCTCGTACATAGTCAAATCCACTTATGTTCGAACAACTGGAGACGAGTTGTCGAGCACAAGACGGGACTGCCCCATCTCACTCGAGAGCTATGCATCACCTGTATTCGCCACAAGTCTCATGACTTCACCCGAGTAGACGTATCTGACGACACGCATACTGCATCTACCTACACGCAGCAAGCAAAAGCAAAAGCCAGTCGCGCATACTCTATTTCATTATCGATTGGCATTTTCCACCATTTTATCCCAGACCAAACTACGCTTCGAATCATCCTCACAACTCTTCTCTTACTTCTTCATCATTCTCTCTCTCTTCTTCATCTTGTCATTCATCTTCCTACTCCGCCCGCTCTTCTCCAGACGAAACCTATACGCTCCTTACCAACTCATTCCTCCTTCTTCCTCCTTGTTTGAAACGTTCACACCCTCACTCACCTGATTATCATGGCTGTGGACTACAGTCAGTTCAAGGGGTGAGTCAAGGAATCAACCTTTCTTCTACCTGGAATACATTCGTCATTAAGCCCATTTGGATTGTATGCTCATCTGTCTTTTCTGCGGTTTAGGAAACCCTTCCAGGTCGTCTCAAAGCTCGGTGTCAGGTACACGGGCATATTCGACCATATCAACCAGGATGATCAGACCATCTGTCTTTCTCAGGGTGAGCTAGCTTGCGGCACCACCGTCCCAGAAATAGCTGACACGCCATTCAGTTTACAACCACGGTACAGAAGACCGGCCGACAGCACGCAAGCTGCCTGGGTCTGAGAAGACACTTGGATGGGTTAGATTCCAGTGAGCTGCCTCTCCGCGCGTGGAACGAACTCAGCTCATCCTGCTTTGCCAGCACCGAATCCATCGAGTCATTAGCTCTAGTGGAGAACTACGTCGCTCCAGGCGAGGAAGCACCTTCCGACCCTATTCTTGCCTCAGTCGTAAGTACAAATCGCTTCCTTGTGTTTCATCTACTCCCCCAACGCCCAAGCCCCCCTTGTATGATGAAGTATTTTTCGGATGTAAAGTGCCTTTATTGGCCAGTGTCCGAGAGCGCAAAACCCATGTGGACACCTCCGTTGCCTTCCTTCTGACTCTACACCTCCAATCCCACCTCATATTCTCTCAAGCTAAAAGGCAGAGCTGACGCACATCACGGTGGTAGTCCACAAACGCTCCTGCAGCTGCACAAAGCTCAGCACCTCCACCCTCATATCAGCAACGTGATGCCCAGCCCTCAGCATCATCATCCCAGTCACAACGAAAGCAGTCTTTCGACCTGCCGCCCAGACCAGGAAATGCTGCTATCTCCGCTGCAACAGCATTGGACAGGGTCCAGCGATCTCTCAACGATCTGTCCACTGACGATAAACCCCAGCGAAACAATGCTCCCCGTCCGCCTCCCGTACCTGATGCGGAATTCGACTTTTCCAAAGGAACTGAGAAATTCGAGAAAGAGCGTGAGGCGTACAAGACAGGAGGACCTAGTGGAGACGCTAGCAATGGAAATGAAGCTGCGGCAAACGAAGTCGGCGAGCCGGAAAACCCACCTCATCCCAGTGCTATCGCTCAGTCGACTTCGCCGTCATCCGAACAAGGTCCGGGCGGTAAAGGTACAAGCACATACGTCAAGTCGAGTTTCTTTGATGGCCTCAGCACCAGTACCGCTCGCGTGAGCAGAGCAGACGAGAGGCATAGGAATTACGATACATTTGGGGAGGCTGGTGGACCGGCCTTCAACTCGGGCGGTGGCGGTGGCTTTAGAGGAGGACGAGGTGGACGCGGCGGTGGACGCGGAGGTGGTTTCGGGGGCGAACAGCGTGGTGGTTTCGGTGGTGGATACGGTGGAGGACCTCGAGGTGGTAGAGGCTTCAGCAATGGAGGCGGTAGCGGTGGTGGCTATCGTGGTCGAGGTGGTTATGGGGGTTATGGACAAGGCCAGCAACGTCAAGAAGAGCAGTTGTAGACTAGCATTGTATACAAAAGTAGTAATCAAATTTAGCATAGCTCGTGGCTAGAAGAGAGAAGAATAGTAAAGCGAAGCAGTCGTTTAGTGTACAGCAGATCATGACATGAATATTAACGAGATATAGTTTTCGTTGGAATGTCGTTCTACTTTTCTAATATTCTAAGTTGGCTATCAGCTGAATTGGGTTGTGATAGATGTCCAGACATGGTCTATAGTGCCTTGTATCCAATTACCGATACTCGGATACTTTTCCCAAGCTCCTCTCCAGAGGGCAGCCAGGAGTACACCGTACGCAGCGCCAGCCAAAATTTGTTCCCAGGTATGATATCCCAACTCCTTCCTGCTCCACAGGCCAGAGAGCCAATAACCGACTAAAGCGGATTCGAGGATTACCGGACTCAAAGCTAAACGAATCGGCGTTGAGCGAGGTAGATGAGCGACGAGATAGCGGGATATAGGAGGAACGAGGGGAGAGAGGTAGGCGAAGTAGAATGTTAGTGCCGTAGAATGCGTGGAGGGCATCCCGTAGGTCTTCTTAGGTCGGACAGGCGACGGAAGCGAGGATGAGGGTGGAGGAGGAGAAGGCCGTGGGGAACGGATCATCATCTTGAGCACTTTGGCTACGCAAAGCAATGTGTGATAGCAGAAGATCGAAGTGGGAGGTAATAGGTGAGCAAGTGAGTGAGATGAGCGAATTAGCTAGTATCTTGTTGAGTTTGTTGCAGAGGCACATACCAGATAACGAAGAGTTGAGGGCACCGAGGGCGAACCATACCGCGTGCGCATCGCGGGTGAACAAGATGCTCACGGCCGTAGACAGGGTGACGGTAATGTGCGTCTAAGCAGCGACGCGAACAGCAATGAGCAATGGCCGACAAGACAAGTGGAAGAGATACAGTAGCTACAATGAAGTATAGAGAGACATACCTGGTCCAGGAGGTAGAGGAGGAATGAAGGGTAATCTGACGGTTTGTGCGGGTTGAGCAGGCCCATAGCTGAGTTGAGATCTTGGTATAGCTAAGAAAAGGGTGGACTGGCGACGGCAAGAGTTTCGTTGATTGGGACGAATTGAGGAGCCTGTAGGTCTATTGGCGAGATGTGAATATCTCTCACTAAACTCTTAACTGCTACAAAAGGTATCTAGGGGTTGATGCTTTGCTCAGAAGAGGTGGGTGAACGAGCGAAATATCATTCTCTGTATTCTGGTAGTGCGTCACTCGAGGTGTTGGCTTGGCAGTGAAAGTCGCTGCGGCGATCGCCGCTGTTCCCAATGTTTTCAGCGCAAAGAGTCGGGATGAGCCGCTTCTCATTGCTCATCACTCGCAAAAAGTTAGTTGAGGATATATCCTATTCATCTCGCCACAGCATCCCACCAGCTATTCCACTGTCCATACACGCGCTCAGCAACCCAGCTAGACCTAGCATCGATCGTAATCACCCTCTCAGCTGTTTCAACTGCAGAGCCGCAGCCGGAATCGTAAAACGAGCCTCGCCAGTCTACTCTTCCTTGAAGTCAGACCAAACGCCTGCAACGTACGCACGAGCCATGCCCCAGCCCGCATGTCAAGAAGCGCGGGAAGACCTCGTTGCGTGTCTCCTCCGGACAGACTGGTACGTCGCTCCACCTCATTGCATCTCCTCTATCTCATCTCATCATAGATGATATTGACTTGGGAGCTGACCCATCGCATTTCCAGTGTATTGAAGTCTGGTAAAACACCTACGGAATGCTTGCATAGTCCGCAAGAGTTGCCGCTTCAGTGTCAACATCTTATTGCCCGTTTTGCCGATTGTAAGAAAGGCATGGTACGTTTCTTTCCCTGCCCCTCTCCCTTTCCTTCTCCATTTCCTCCCCTGGCTTCCCCTCTGAGCAAGTGTCATCGTTATTGATTGTCGACATCGTGCTCTCGCAGCTCGACATGCGTCGCCGCTTTAGGGGAAACCACCTTTCCGAGAGTGCCAAAGAGCATTCGCGCGGTCGGGGCTTGGGCGGAGAAGTCATCCCTATAGATCAAATTGAGCAGGTCCCAGATCGGTTACCTGATCAAGACAAACGAGGATCGGGGCGATGACCCATCGTTACCTCTCTCCTATAGAGGACAGCGTTGTGTCTATCATCCACTTGTTTCTCACTTGACCACCTCACTTTGCACGCTTCACATCATACATACGCATTTTGATACCCCGATCATGCCCTATATTCGATGCTCTTTGTGTTTATACTACTATGCTAGGTATATAACTTCGATTGTACAACATGACACCGCTCATTCCTCTGCTCAAACCCGTCAAGGGCGTCTTTTGCTTCTCGGATGATCTTTGCCCCGCCACACTGTCACTGCTCTGCCCAGAGCCACTCACTCCGCCATCTTGGTCGGAATGAAAAACGTCAATACACCACCAGCTTCGCTCAGCTCGCCTGCAGATTAACAGTAATCAGCCACAGCTTTCATCAAGCAATGTATTTTACCCACCGATGTATACGTATGCGATCAGACAGTGGTCCTGGCAGATACCTGGGAAAGTGACAAGATGAGTGTGAATGGCTATATCGCTCGCAGAGCTCCCACTCACAGGCGATAGCCGTTCCTCCAACCACATGGCTCGTGAGAAATTTGAGCAGACCCTTGATTGATACCGTTGCATGAAAGAACTGATCTCTTGGAGGTGGCGTGCGATCCTCATCGTTATCGGCTGTGAAAGGGATGTGAGCTCGGAGCGGTAACAAACATGCAGGACTGTAGAGCTCACTTGTGGAGGTGGGGATAGCGAGATTCTTCCATTCAGTCGTGAGATTGACACGTGACGAGTGCACAGTGAGCTTCATCGTGCCTTCCTGCGAGAGACATGTGAAACAGGTTCGGTGAGCTAGTCGACGTTGGACATCGGTATCCAGCTCACTCCATTGGCCTGTACTGAGACGTCGTCCGCTACGTGGCTCAAGCGAGAAACCAGATTTCGCAACTCTAGCAAATTGGGCAAGACAACGTGAATCTGCGTTTATCGAGATCAGCTGCTTGTCTCTATTCAACGTAACTCTCAGCTGACATCTGGAGTGGGACACAGCGGTTCTTGGAGATCTGCCTGTCTTTTAGGCGAAAGAATCTTAACGTTTATCTCGTGCGTTATGGACATTGCCTTGGCGTGAGCGATCTAGATGCGGGACGGGCCACCTTTAGTATCTATCTGAGCACAGCAGATGATAGAAGAGCTTACTGTGTATCCTTTTATTTCGAAGGACCATATGGGCTGGTTACCCTTTTTATTTAGCTTGAGGAGTACTTCAGAGTCGGTCAATGTGGAATTGCGATTCGAATCGCCGATACCGCCAACTAAACAGCGTAGACGAATCAGCTCGGCTACGTGTCTGAGGCAACACTACGGTCAGAGCTGACGACTGTCACCTGCACTGACCTGAATTATCGGCACTGCGTAACACCTTCAGTAGTGAATCGAGGTGCACTTCCAGCCATATTTCGTTCCCAGCATTCGACTCGATTTTATAGCCTGTGAACAGCGTGCCCTGTGTATCATATGCGTCAGCTTGAGCAATGCAGTGAGTAGGGGCAGCTGACCACTTTGACTTGTCTGATGCTCGACGTCAGCTGGTCGTCCTGACTCGTTGAGATGAAGGAAAATGGACTAGCTCACGACCATACTTGCACCCCTACGCTGTTCTCGTTACTGGGCACAATAAAGTGCACCGTGTCCTCTGATAGGCGAATAACACATGTCTTGGCCAGAGCAGAGAGGGACCGTGTTATCTCTGCGACAGCCAATGGCAAGCTGTCAGCTAATCGTCTGAAAATCAAATTCAAGGCGGAAGCTGACTATGTAAGAGAGGCACATTGGATATGCCAGTGCGGAAGCGCATTGCTATGGGATCAGCATGAGTGAGGTTTCGCCTGAAATGGTTCGCGTGGAAGATCGTATGGCTTGGATGTAAGAGCTACGAAGAGGAAAGAGGAACAGCAATACATGTACCAGTACTCTTCACCGTGGTCATCCTCCACTCTCTCTTGAGCAGGTTATCAGCCAAGAGTGATGACGTGTACATTTGTCAATAAGATATAAACTCAATTTGCTCCCGCTCCTCGCTTCCCGCTTCTTACCACGTTACCACGTTACCGTTCCTCGCAGCTGTGCACGTACAGTTGTGGGAGCACCGCGTCGTTCGTCGTTGCTGGTCTTGCACCGCCGCTCTCTTTATATCTTAACAATCATCACTTCCATATCCATCTATACTCAACACTAGCTCCTATTTCACCCGTCCTCCCAGCATAGACTAATCGCAAGCATGTAAGTCTGGGACGTGTATTGCATGTCGATATCTGTTTACTGACTCGTCACGTCTCATCCACCTATAGGTCGTCGGAGCCTTATGACCCATACATCCCCTCGGGCTCCAAGCCCACTCAGCCTCAAGGCGCGGCCGGTGGTGGCGTCCAGAACAAGAAGGTGCGTCAAGTGTTTCCTTCATGGTACTGGATAGAACCGTATCATTGGGACAACCGATTGATGATACTGGTTCTCCAGAGGATATCGCTGACATGTGTTTATTTGTTTTCTGCCATTGAAGATCGCCGACATCCAAGCGCAGATAGACAGCACGGTGGACATCATGCATGAGAACATCACCAAAGTGGCTGAGCGCGGAGAGAGGCTCGATGCGCTGCAAGACAAGACGGGTGAGTTGCCTCCGTTTCTATCACTCGTACTACTCGATACATGACATGCGCGAATGCTGATGTTTCGTTATGACATTGCGCACATGGGTCCCTATTCCATCCTATTCTTGCCTCGCTACACATGTACTCAACTGTCGATATACTATACCGTGATACCGTGATTCGCGCCCGCAGACACACTGGCAGTGTCGGCGCAAGGTTTCCGCCGAGGCGCGAACCGCGTCCGTAAGCAAATGTGGTGGAAGGACATACGTATGAGGATCATCATCGGTGTCGGTATTGCCGTACTGATCATCATCATCGTCGTGCCTATCGTCAAGGCGTGAGTGACACCCGTCCTTCTCTACGATGAACACAGTCAAGGAGGAGTACTGATCAATGGGGACTGCAGCGTCAAGAACTAGTCGGATGCACTACCTTCACTCACGTCGACACTATGGTCTTCACTTGCCTTGTCGATGTGTACGATATATACCCACTTCGCTCCGCTTCGATAGTGATTCGAGTCCTCTCTTCTTCTCAATGCTGTTAGTGTAAAAGGTCGGTAGAATCGAGGATATACCCATTTCGTATGAAGTTGTGCAGCGTCTCGTGAACATTGTTAATCTGCAGACTACAAAGCGGTAGAACCAATGATACGAGCACAGCCAGATCGTGCCATATTACTCTGTGTTGCTTGCAGCTTAAGCAGCTCAAGGTTGTATTTTGCACATGATCATTATCGTTGACCGGAGCAGAGATGTTGGCCCGCTTGCCATTCTCCATACGCCTAAGTGACGTGATGATCATGGGTCATCGCTGACTTTTGCCAACTCGCAAATTGCATACGTGAAAACGAATACGTTCGACGCACGATGCAGATGTCACGTCGGCAATGACTGGCAAAAGGAGATGTACTGCTCTATACCAGGAGTACAAGTCTAACCAAAACATGATATGTCATACATCACGTTCAAGGCAGTCTAGCTCTTGGTCCACTAGGTCGATCCCTATTTCTCTCCCTATCTCTATCACTGAGAGCATCACCACTGCCTCTCCTCAACGGATCATGTAGAGAGTTTGAGCTGCAACTCGTATTGGCAGATCTGTAAAATCCATTTTCGACCGTACCCTCAACCGTACTCGTTGACATGGCTGCAGGCGCGGTGGCGAACGATGATATCCACGCATTACGATCGATTGTAGCTCGACTGCTGCTTTGCACGCTAGCGCCGTTCGTATTGGAGACCTCGTTTGTTGATGGCGAAGGACGAGAACTAAATGTCATTGGTGAGTTCCGCAAAGATGTTGAGGATGATTGCGGTTGATTCGGGCGCACTGGGTGATATTGACCTTGACTATCGCGGATGAAGACTGATGAGCTCGTCGGATTCGGTGCGACTGGCATGATACCTGGATTGGGATTGAGAAAGTTGGGAGAGGGCGTAGCGAATACAGTAGTCGGTAGACCTGGCATAGCCGTTTCTCTCAATGTAGGCGCGGAACCACGGCGATACACCGAACCGTAAAGGCCATGATCATGGTTATGATTATAGCCATGAGCATGATAGTGCGTAGAGGGTAAGAAACCCGGTATGTGATGGAGAGGAGGGGAAGGAGCGCCGGGGATCGTGATTGACGAAGTTGATGAGCCTGAGCCTCGTCTGGTCGATGTCGAGTCCGACTCGATACCCGCTGCAGCAAGTTGGAGATTCAGGTGATGTCGAAGCTGGTTGACTCGGTCGCCAGAATAGACACAAAATGCCGCTCGTTGGTGAGTATTGAAGTTCTGCCATCACATCGTCAGCTTCTACTTGCTAATCATGACAGCATAACCCACCGAAGGCGGCGAACGACAGAACCGCTGGAGCTCGGTGTTACGAAAGGCGCTGACACCTGTCAAGCTGAGATGTTTGAGGTGCAACAAACGATTTAACAGAAAAGTGATGGCTTTGACAGATAACTTGTCACAATATGACAGGTGTATGCGCTCGAGAGTATTGAAGCGATCTACCAATGCGTAGACTGCTTCGTCGGTAAGGTTTGTAACCTAAAATTTGTCCGTATTGTTAAGTGGATTCTAACGACATTGGTGAATAGTCGGCTTACCTTGACAAGGCCGATACGCCGTAGCTTTGGCATGTTTACACCGATTTCGAATACGCTCGCATCCGTCAAGAGCTCGCAGCATGCCAAGTCGATATATCTTAGTCGCGTGCAGGATCTCGCCAAGCGAACAACACCTTCGTCGGTCAAACTATGAGCAAGTAGAAAGCGATCAGCATTCGTGGTTTTGCTCTAGTCGTACAGTGCTGAAAGACGTACTTTCTCAAATGACCTAGATGAAGGTAATGCAGGTGTTTGCCCAACTTGCAGATGCTCTGCAGTGAAGCATTGGTGAGATGGGTACATTTCGATAATGTCAAAGTCCTGATTTTCGGTGCGTTCGAAACGAGTTGTTCTATCGCTTTGTCTCGCAACATCTCGCAGCCGGTCATGTCCACCACTCGTAGGCACTCGAAGTGGTCCGTGATAGGCCTGACCAGCGTCAACATTGCACTGTCCGTTTGAGCGGTATGAGGAATCATTCCGACGGTCCGAGCTGAACAGATAAGCTCGTCCTCCGTCATGTCCGATAACTCGAGAAGATTTGGGAAACAGTCTTCGGTGAGAAGGGCGCATCCATTAAGTCGTAATTCGCGCAGATATGGTAGATGAAGGAACATCGAGTACGTAGTGTTATTGGACAGTGCGAGCACGTCTGCGAGATCGAGTTCGAGCAGTAACGTGCATGACTGAACGAGAGGGACCAGAGATGCGCCGGTCACACGATGACAGTCGACCAATTTTATCTGCAACGTGGTGACTGTCAGCTGTGTGACAAGCAGAAATTGCAACAGCTGAAGCAGCGATCGTGAACTCACCCTTTTGAGAAGCTTGCTGTGCTTTGCTATTTGCTTCACACCCTCGTCTCCAACCAATTTGCATTTCGTCAAATTGAGTGCTTGCAGATTCGAACAGTTTTGGGCTAACGCAGCGACGACCTCGTCATTGACAGCCATGACGTTGTTCAAGTCAACCGACATCAACTCTGGCATGCCCTGGATGAGGGATATAAGAGTTTCGGGTGAGATCTCCGATGCGCCAGTGAGAGTCAGTCTTTCTACTCTTGAACAATGAGAAAGACCGAGGAGTAGTTCGTCCGTCAAAGTCGGTGCGAGTTGCGTGAGATACAAGCGCCGTATGGCTGATTTGTAAGGTAGTGATGGATCGGGATCCTTGATGACTCGTACGAGAGAACCTAATTGTTTGGTCGATGGGAGATGGGGCTTGTGCCATATCAGAGAAAAGGCGCAGAGACACCATGTGCGAGATACGAGGAGGGCGGAGAGAAGATCGCTTGTTTCGGGAAGTAAGCGAAAGATCTGAGAAGGGGTGAGTGATCAGCAGCGCATCCGGTGGTTCGCAATATATCGGATGGCATCGAGTTGTGATATTTGCTCACCTGTATTAGAATCTCTGGAGGGAGCTTCTCGGCGATACCAGGTGTCAGACTGCTTGTTGAATAATTGCCAGCTGCGCCATTCTCGGATCCTGTCTTTCTCTCGCTCTGCTTTCCTTTGCCTTTATCCAGCCAGCTCTGCACATCCTGCTTATCGATTCTGACACTGAGCTCTGCTTCTGCATCCTCTCCATCGGATATACTGGTTAATGACGGTGTCGCACTTGGCTGTCTGGCGATATTCGATGTGCTGACATAAGGGCGAGAGCGGATATATGACGAAGACTGCTGGTGCTGGTGCTGCTGGAATGTATTTGTGAATGGCCACTTGTTTATTCGTGGTTGCGGACTGATGGGCGACGTCGATACTGATATAGGTCCAGGATCTGAAGGTGCTTGTGGTAGATCGTGATCGCCGACTACAGCTGACGTAGAAGGTGAGGGGGACGAGTGCCAGAGAGCAGCACGATTCCCCGCTTCAGAGATTTGTAAGCGGGAGAGCGATTCGCGAGTTAATGCTACGAGCGGTAGCGGTAGCGGCGGTAGCGATGGCGAAGACGATGATGCGGACGTAGTGGTAGTAGTCGATTGAGCCCTGGACTGATCTGAGCTCATGGGCGGGATGAGAGATGGTGCATGATCGTTCGAAAGCGGCGAAAAGGGATCAGAGTACCGTCGTCCATTTGGATGTCGAGCGGACATGACGAGTCACGAGACGAGCCGACGTCTTCACACGACAGTTTGCTACTGCAGAGACTCGGGCGTATGCGAAGATTTGCCCACTGCTGCGGAGATGACACACCGACAATCGCTTCGGCAGTAAGTCTTGCCCAGGCGACAACCTATGTCTGGTATCCTTCCGCCGCCCGTACCTTCTTGCTCAACGAGATTCCGTTCTCAACCCGGAGGTGTCCGAAAAATTGTGCCAAGGGCGAATAGGCGTAGAATGGTCGAAAAGGGTATGTAGGATAGAATCGGTCGATATGTGGGATGATGAACAGTTGACAAAGGGATACAAAGAAGGAATGTAAAGAATAAACAGACAAGCAGGAATGTAATCACAAACCACGAGGACAAGGACGAGTGAAGACAAGCTTATTTCACTTTTTTTAACGTCATCTTCATTTTAATCACACTCGGAAGCAAAACAAATATTCATCCAATCCGCAATCTATCCAAGTAGTATGTAGAATTTATTCTATACAGCTGCATGCACACGACTACGACTAGATAGACGCGACTTTGGTATATGCAGCAGGGTTGAATCGCTGATGAGCAGCTTTGAACGCCCATAGCGGGAAAGACGAAATGGCGACGATAATGGCGACCTTGGACAAGAAGGTTGTAGTGAGAACGAAGGAGAGATCTGCGATATTGAACAAATGGTCAATTAGGACAAGAGCGGTGTCAGCCTTCTTCTCTACCACCACAGCGATCTGGAGAGCGACTCACCAAAGTACGCTGGCAGTACAGCCATGCTGCCCAAATAGACTAATGCTGTACCCAGCTCGGATAGAACCATGTACGAGTGCCAGGTCGTCACTTCCAATGCGACCATGATCAACTCGTTGATTACCAGAGCCGTGAATGATATGGCGACAATGTGCAGGAATTGTGATTCGAACAACAGTAAGGAAAGAAGCATGATCACGCCGCCTAACAGGGAGTCATCAGTACGGTATTGACGGCATCTGCCCAATATCTGTCTACTTACCCTGGTAAACGCTGATGGTGAGCCAAGTGAAGAACGTTTTGTAGCTCAATGAGCGACCCTGCGATACAGTGTAAGCGCGATGCAGTGAACAAGAAGGGTGACTTACCTTTGTCAACTCTTTGTAGAGCTCCGGGTATAGCAAGGCCAAATCTTCATTGACGTCTTTGTCCAAAACAAGAGAGAAGACAGGAGCCATCGTGTAGAGCGTGGCATAGCCAACTTGAAGCCAGCCTTGATACAGTGCAATAGCTAGTCATCGAGCATCAGCGGTATATCCTTCCTACTCAATCACCATGAAAGGAGCCAGATGTCGAGAGGATTGACTCACGCGCAAAGAAGAAGATACTGCTGAACACCGCTTGAATGACAGCAATGATAAGTCCACGATGAATGACAAACTGGCTCAGTTTCGCCGAACGCTTATATGAGTTTCGACCGTGCCACAGAAGCAATTTTGTGAGGTACGAGAATTGGTTGATGCTAAAATCGGCTGCGAGTGAGGCTTGCTTGCCTTCTTTGCCAACGATACCGACGCCTAGGCGAGGAGAGGCGTCAGCTCGAGCAATTCGCGGTGCTATGCAGAGCTGAGTGGCTCACCGACATCTGCAGCTTGTATCATGCTGACGTCGTTACCGCCGTCACCAATACAACAGACCGTCTTCTTTGTATATTCTCGTATCAGTCGCGCCACATCAGCCTTTTGTGTTGGCGAGCAACGACAAGCTACGACAGCAGGAAGTTGCGTGGCTAGAACGATGAATTCGGTCCTGAAGCGATCCAAGCAGAGCTACGGACATCAAGAGCGAGCAGGTCAGATTGGCTTCGTGATGATAAGGTACAGTTAGAATGTGACAAACCTGAAGCGACTCCCCGTCAATCACGAGGCAGCAGTCGAGCTTAGCGGAAAGGAAGTCAAGCATATCACGAATTTGATCGGACGATTTCACTGCCAGCACTCAATCAGTTGGACGTCGGACTATAACAGAAGGAGACGCGGCTCACACTTGGCCACCTGATGTATAAATTGCCCTCTCGCCACGAGCTTGCTCGACACAGCGATGTTTGTGGCCGTCTCGATCTTGTCCCCCGTCAACATCCAGATCTTCAATCCCGCGTTCCTGAGGAGCTCGAGAGTGCTCTTCACATCTTCCTGAAGTTTGTCCTCCACTCCAGTGAGTGCCAGTAACTCCACGTCGACCTCGAGGTGCTCCGAGACGACTCGCATCATTTCCGTCGCCCTGTCTTCCCCTGCCACAAGCTGAGCAGCTCTATACCGCTTGTCGAATTCGGCATAAGCCTCTTCTGAGAGTCGTTTTCTCCCAAGAACTAAAGTTCGTAGACCTTCCCGCGCCATATTTCCGCATTCCTCGTCCAACCAGTCGTTCTTCTGCACGATTTTCGACATGATCACGTCCGCGCCTTTCTGCACAAAGGTGATCGCGCCTGTCTGCCTATCACGCACAATGATACCCATTCGCTTCGACTCGGAAGTGAAAGGGAATATAGCGAGAATGTCAAAAGTGTAGGAGTGACCAGCGTTGGAACGGACTGTCATACTCGTTCGATCTCGCGAGACTAGCGACAAGCCGACAGACTCCGTCCATTCGACAATCGCTACTTCGTCGGGGGACGAGGCTTGATATGTGACTGAGCCATCGTCGTTGGTAACTGGCGTGACCTTGAGCAGATTGTCAGCTGGCGAACCTTAGAAGAGATTAGGCAGCTTACATTGTGACACGTCGCAAGGGCAAAGACAGCATCGCGCACTCTAGAGGTCATATCTCGTCGTCCTCTGACATTGCCGCTGGGGATCGAGTTCTGCCTTCGCTCGTCTGCGATGTGGTCAGCAGAAGTCTCACTCTCATTATTCTCCACCACTTACGGCCACCCGCCTGTTCGTCTGACGACGTCGCAAGCATGTGCGCGATCTCGTCCATCGAGTCCCAACCAAAGACCAATGTGCCCATGTGCAGCTTTTTCAGCTCCATCTCTGTGGATTCCAGCTGATCAGTACTCCGAATTTGCATGAGGCTGATAACATACCATTCCTTGTCAATGTTCCAGTCTTGTCACTCAGAAGATACTCTATGCGACCGAGTTCTTCAGGCAAAGTACTGGTCCTCACGATCGTTTCAGGTATTTCGGGATCATTCTGGATCTCTCGCGCGTACACTGTCTTTCCCATGTCCAAGTTGACTCGCAGACTGAAAAATACGGTCAGCATATATACTTCAAGAGTGAGGGAAAACCTCACCTTATGGGAATAATGGACGAAAAGAGAATAAGAAAGCGGAATACGTAGATATACCATTGCCCTCGAAATCCGTTGAGCGCGACAAGGAAAACCGAAAGGGCGAATGTCACCGTACATAGGATCTGCAACAACCATGACATCAGCTTTCGTGGGTATGGGAGGGATTTCAACTGACCTTTGCCATTTTGTTGACTTCCTTCTCCAATGTGCCCATCTTTGTTTCCGGCTCACTGGTGTTGAGCACTGCACGAGTCTCCTTTCCCGTATATGCAACTAGACCGACTGCCGAACCTGCTGCTAGCACGGTGTTGGCCCATAAGATGTTTTCGACCGATAACGGTATAGAAGTGTCGCTTGTAGGTCCTGGTGTCAGAGAACGTAGAGTCAGGACGCCATAGAAGGTGTGTATGTCCTTGATTGGCGGGTCAGCTACATCGAAGATGGTGAGTTACTGTGGTATAGACAAATCATTGATCGACTCACCATACAAGCTACCTTCTGCGCTGCCCACACCCTGCTCTCCCATCTTCTGAGTTTCTCCAACGGCGATTTTCAACTTCCAGTCCGTCTCTCCGTCCAGCTGGTCGGTACGGATGAAACATGTGCCCTCTTCCTCGCTCGTCGTGAGAAGGACCATGTCTGCTGGAACTCTCTGATTCTTTTCTAGCAGAACCATATCCCCTACTTTGATGCTGGACGCAGGCGTAGATCTGGTTTGCGGCCGAGGTAATGAGGGAGAACGCGCGTTGTCGCCTGGTAGAGGAGATGTAGAACTGGGCGGTGAAGGTGGCTGAGGCAGCAAGACGAGATAACGTGTCGAATTGGCTTCGCGATCTCGCAGGTAACGCTGGTAGTCGTCATAAGCCTCTTTGCCCATTGTCACAGCCAGTACAAAGGCCAAGGGCGCAACGTAGGTCACAATATAGCCTACAATATCGTCAGCTTCAGAGGGTCGCTTACCTTGGACGTGGGAGTGAAGCTGACCTATTTTGAGAGCTGGAACAAACTGGCTCAGAGCAACGACCAAAAAGTAAAAGTTGAAGAAGAACTTGAACTGCTCGTAGAACACTAGGGGCAGAAAGGTGACGACGGTGTACTTCTGATTTCGCACAAGGTTGGCGGGATACGGAGACTTGTGATCTAACAGATGAGTATCAATATCTGAGCGAGTAGTTTGAATACAAGGAGACTCACTGGACGGCTGCAGAGGGATGGTACGCGATTTGTCTCTCGCTTTCGCCGATCGAGGTGCCGTAACTTGACTCTGATACTGAGCGTTGAAGTCTTTTATTTGGTCTCCCAATCCCTCTTCGCCATCTGCATTACCGCCAATTCTGCCAAGCAATGACTCTTCCTCCTCTCCTTCAGCGTCACTCAACCGCTTCTTCTTCCCTTTCCCATATCCAGCAGATAACGTCTTGTATCTGCTTCCGCTCCCACCCGGGCCAGAAGAAGCCTGCTGAGCCATTGAAGATGGTCCAGAAAAGGACGAGCGTTGGGAGATTGTCTGTAAGGGATAGTCACCGTTCACTGGGCTGTATGAAGGTGGCATTGGAGCGATAGTAGTTATTGATTTCGAATCAATTCATCTTGTGATCCTCTCTTCCTCGGCGGAAATGACGGCTTCGATAGCTCGTTCTGAACTGCGGGTATCTGACTGGGCCCCAAGGAGCTGAGGTTATCTGTGATGTATGATGCTGTAATTCAGAAGTCGTATCTGTCAACAAGTGTCAATGACAAGACCAGTTGCTGCAGCTGCGAGACAATGCTCATAACAACACAGTACGTGGTAACATTCGAAGTTAATCACGTGACTGTATTACGTCTATATGGCTGACGGAGCAAGCCCTAGCTTGCCGGCAATTCTTCTCCTCGACTATCCGATGCAGAAAAGTATTTCATCATCACCGCCATCTCACACTTTTGTGTATACCTGACGAAGCCCACAAACGACCAGTCTGTCAACAGGCATGGAAAGAAGAGAGCCTATAGCCGGGCCAAGCGGCGCAGCCTCGTCCAACAGCAGCAGCAGTGGAACCGCATTCAAGGGCAAGGGAAGAGAACGCGATCATACCGGCGGTGCTTCAGGGGTGGCAAGTTCAGCACTTGAAAGTACTGGTTGGCCTCAAGGGAGAGATGATGAGCGATGGACAGCGGCGACGTTGTGGAAGCAGAGTCGACAACGGGCAAAATCAGATAAGACCAGTTGGGATTATGGTGCGTTGTTATAACAGACGGCAAACGCCGTGTATCGCGTGACGTCGTTGACGGTCATTCAGTCTTGAGCAGCGGTGTCGCTGGTGGTATAGCTGGCTGCGTTGTGAGTCATCCTCGCACTTATGCACTCAGCTTATGCTAACAGGCTAGTAGGCAAAGACAGCAATAGCGCCTCTGGATCGCGTCAAAATCCTATTTCAAACTTCGAATGCCGAATTTCGCCAGTATGCAGGTGAGTCAGCCACCCCTTGAGTCACCGTGCATTGTTGACCGAATGAGCAGGAACACCGATGGGACTGCTACACGCCACTGCTGTTATATACAAGACATCTGGTGTTAGAGGCTTGTTTCAAGGACATTCGGCGACGCTCATGCGAATCTTTCCTTATGCTGGCATCAAATATATGCTGTATGATTGGTTGGAACGGGTGAGTCCGCGTTGGCATCTACTCTGAGAGTGTAGTGAGCTGACGAACCAGTAGATATTGATACCAACGCCAGAATTACGAACGCCAACGCGATTCTTCGTCGCTGGAGCAGTGTCTGGTGAGTCTTTTGTTTCAACCTCGTTGCAAACTGGCTGACTTCCTCGTAGGCGTTTCATCTGTATTATGTACCTATCCTTTGGAATTGATTCGAGTCCGGCTGGCATATCAGACGAAAGCTTCAGAACGGACATCGCTGCGCGAGGCCATCCGGACGATATATCACGAAGCAGACGTCGCTTCTGTTCGACAGTCGAAAACCGGCGTGTCGCCTTTCGTCCGCTCTATACCTTTCTACCCCTTTTACCGCGGATTCTCAATAACGATCGTTGGCATGATCCCTTATGCTGGTGTCTCATTCTTGACGTATGGAACATTGAAGCGACACGCGCCCGAATACGTGCCTTATTTCCGGGACCGGCCTACGGCGAGAGATCTGGCCTGCGGAGCAGTAGCGGGCGCAGTAAGCCAAACTGCCAGTTATCCTTTTGAAGTGGTCCGAAGGAGAATGCAAGTCAGCGGCTTGTCTGCTGTAGGCAGCGTGACCTGGCGAGAATCCATACAGAGTATCTATTCTGCCAAAGGCTGGAGAGGCTTCTTCGTAGGTCTGAGTATTGGTTATGTCAAGGTCATACCTATGACAAGGTGAGTCGTCGTCAATTGTAGATGTGAGTATTGCTGACTCAGAGTGCAATAGTATATCATTCGCCACATGGCAGTTGATGAAGCGGGCGATGGACATCTAGGATCTGTAGCTGCATTGTGCTTGACTGCTCTTCTCATGCATAGTCTGATAGCATTGCACCCGTAGATCTTGGATTACATAGATGGCAAAGTCAGGTTCTGTTTCCGCCGGAATAAGGAGTCGTTGTTGACGAATTGACAAAATCATTTTGGTTTTCGCATCTTGACGTTTTCGCTTCGCATCACTTTACATATCTTGTCACATTATCCGTCGAGACGCCAGCGGCACGGCAATCAGTAAGATGACACCTACATGATATCTACCCTTTTTCGCTATGACTATATAATCGAAGCATCGAAGAGATCGAAGCGGAACAGGCGATATGGCATACCCCGCTTCGGTCGAGCAGGTGGTTCTCACTCGACGTCGGCCTGGACCAGCCAAAAAACGACATACCCTATCTCGCGCTGGCTCGTCGACAGATCTGTTTGGTAATAGAGTTGATCGTCCGAATGATACCGAGCTCAGTACAGCGGTAGGTGTCGGGGGAGTGAGCTTGGACTTTGGCCGACCCGGTGGAATTACGCTGGAAAAGAGTAGAGGCCGGTGGAGTTGGGTCGAGGCTTCTGAAGAGAGAGCGGGTGGGTCAGCTGTCGCGTAAAAAAAGGAGCACAGCTGATCGATCTATCTCGTTGCTAGGCTCACGGTATCAGGTGGACGAAGATGTCCAATGTCTATTTCCACCAACTCGACTGCTTCCACCTCCGAAGACAGCCGACATACCTCTCCAAGACCAAATAGACTCGTCGGTAAGCCCCACTTACCACCGTCATTACTACTCTAGTATACCTTGCTGAAGTTTCAAACAGACTCAATATGCTGAAGCGCTGTGTAATCACTACGAGCGAGACGGACTACGCAATGTCATAGCTGGTATTTTGGCAGATGAACATACGTCGGATCCGCCAATACCAGGCTTCTCCGACTCGTCGTTGGAGGATGATTACGACGTGTATCAAGGCTCTGCTCTTGCATTCATCATCAATGACCGTGCACGATTCGCCAGGACGCTCTTGGCATTCCCAACGGGCGAAGTGGGACATCATCTCAGTGAGTGGTACACCATCTCGATCTCCAAGATACACGGACGACAAGCTGATGAAGCCGTTGTTTTCCAGGCATCTCTCCGTTCCTTCCTCTTCATGGATACAAGGCCAATCCTCATGGTCACAGACGGTTCGTACCCAGCTCCAAGCCAGCGGAACGATTTCCTACGCCAATCCTGCAATTATGCTCGTCGCCAGTGGTATCCAGCTCTCGTATTGACCGTGAGCTACTACTTTACTTCGTAGCCATAGCAGCGCTAAAACTTCATGTATCACATAGGTGAAGCCACCGCACTTGCCGTACAACTCCACTCCACTACGCACCTTCTCAACGTCATTCCAGATCCTTCCTTCATACCGCGAAACGACACCTCCCCCATTACTTCCATCCGCACCGCTTCGCTGTTATACGAGGACACCGAGTCTCGTCGGCACGTGGACGTCGCAATCGATCCTCACACTTGGTCAAGGATCTTACTCGTCGACGAGTCTGGCGGCGTGTGGCTTTGGTGGGAAGAGAAGGAATATGTTCGACTAAAGCTTGAAAAAGTGATGAATCTTCGCAAGATCCGGCCTGCAATAACAGAGAGAAAGAATCAGTTCTTCCGGATCGCATTCGGTACAAGACCAGGTACTGCCCTCGTCCTCTCCGACCAAGAAGCGATCGTTATCGACATTGACGATCCTGCGCATCCAATCACGCCCTTACTGCAGCTCAAAGGCGAAGGAAGGAAGTTCACATCGTTGGACAAGACCGCTTTGGTTCGTAATGCTACGTACACTTGTATGGCTACTACACATGAGGTCATGTGGGTCGATGAAGGCAAGCCTGGTCAGCCAACGCTCAGCTGGAAACACGATTACGGCGCAGGGATGGAACGGGATCTAGAGGTGGTCTGTCTGCCAACTCTGGGCCACAAAGGTTGGTCAACCCTTTTCTGTTGTCGAACGAACTCTGACACTGCTAAAATGTCCGCATATCTTAGATCAATGTACAATCCTTCATTCAAGAAGTCGTCCTCTGGCAATGGCCTTCCATACCACGGGCTCATTAAATCTTCGTTCCGTCACCTCACCGTATATCCTTCCGCTTCCAAAGAAGCAGCACATTGCCATGCTGCCTCTGGCTCCACTATCCTCACGTCACAATCTATCCCTCCTTACCCTCGCACATGACGGCGAGGTAAATTCGGTCTCATTGGTATCCCCGCGCTTTTCCGCCTCATCCAACCAATCCAGCGCCGGTCCGACACAGCGGAATGGCTCAGCACTGAAAGCATCTTGGAATGATGAGATGAAACGCTTGGCAGATCATAAGCGAGAACGAACCGGTGCAGGCGATGGGTGGCTAGAAAAGGCAAGAACTAGGAGGAGAGAAATGAACTTCCGCTGGGCATGGGAGGGTAAGTAACACTTCATGCGAATCAACAAAACGAAGAAGAGTAAATGCGGGTCATTGATCTACTATCATTCGCAGAAATCAATTCGCTCCCTGCTCTGAACAATGAGAAAGTAGACATATTCCGGCCTGTCGAGTTTGAGCGGTTTCTCCGGGAATTCGATGCCCCGCTTGAACACCTGATGACCGCGTGAGTAATGGATAGCTACTCAAAGACAATGGCTAACCATATTACACGCAGCGCGGATCTCGCTCGAGACTCGGCGGCCGAAGAAGCGCAACAAGTCCGATCACATCTACTCTCACGATTATCAACGGGTGGACAAACGAGTGCTTCGGTTCTCGAAGCACTGGAAGGCATCGATCTGTCTCGACATTTACCAATGATCACTCAAATCCAATCACATGTTCTCCACCCTCCTCAACTCAACACTTTCGGCAACACGGCTGACCCACCTAGTGCCCCAGCGATCTTTGCAAAGCTACAAGAAGCGTTTCCGGAGCGGACACACGTCAATATATCCCGTCATCGTCAAGATCTCGTCCAGCTTGCGTTAGAGCTAAGCCTTGCGAGCAGTATACTCTACTCCGAAGAGATCACATCGTCTACAGAAAGTAGTCAGAAGGTCGGAGTGACTCCCGAGGTGGAAGAACCTGATGAAATGTTTGCTCGAGTGGCCGGGCAATTGACTTTGCAAGATCGCGAGCCAGCGAAGATCTCCTTTGGCTTTCTGCCGCCTCGTTCGACCCTTGACGATGATGGCGAGAAAGGTGGTACAGAATACGGTTTCGTGGACACGCCAATCCAACCCGCGGTAGGGCAGGGTATAGAAGGCAGAGTACAAAGTATGACTGCGAGGGGATTGATGAGTGACTGGACAATAGGCGAAGATCCGAGTCGACACGTTTGGAAAACGTGGATGGATGAAGGATCGTCACACATCTCGCCAACATCAAGGACAGCACCACTTGCACAGGACTCTCAATCACACTCACAATCGCAATCACAACGACATATCAAACCCCTTCCATCTTCCCGCCATGCTCTGCCTCATTCACACTCGCAGCCATTCGGCTTATCTCAACCTACTCTTCTTACGCATCACGCATACCCCGTCCCGTCTCTTTTGACATCATCAACGAGTCTTCCAGACTTGCTCAAATCAACCAACAAGCCGAGCGAGAAGAAGAACGCGATGATGCAGAGATCATCACCTCCGCTTATGCCTTTGAGCGATATGGGTGTAGAAGACGAGATGCCTTGGGCTAGTACTCAAGTCGAGCCTGGTCGATTTGGCGGGCGCCCAGAGAAAAAGGGCAAGAAAGCAGGGAAAAAGAGAGTGGGCGGTTTCTAGATCAAGTCCAGGTACAGAAGGCATGATTACAGGAAGCAGGTACAGAGGGTAGACGTTACGGCGGGGACGATTTGTTGTATCCTCACATAGGGCAGTGTAATGTATCAAATAAGTAATGATCAGCGCGCATCGTGAGACTAGCATCAGTGTCGAAACGATATGGCATAAGAAACAGACGGATGCATAAAGAGTGTCCATTGTCGTGATCGTTACAGTCGTACAATCACACGAGACGTGAATTGGCTTTTTTAGACTCACAGAAGCAAAGCTGCCGAACCGGCGAGAGCCGCTACAAGGATCAGGGCAGCAGAAACGCCAAAGGTCGAGGTGTAGACGTAGGCCGAACTGGTTTTGGTGCCAGAAGCGCTAGCCGAGGTCGAAGAAGATTCACTGCTGGAGCTGGAAGTGCTCTTCGAAGTGGATGAGCTCTTGCTTGAACCTGACGAGCCGGTGGATGACGCTGCTGCCACTGCGGCTGTACCACCTGACGAAGACGAAGAACTGCCGGAGGTGCTGGTAGCCTGATACCCTAGAAGCGAGTTCGGGAAGAGGTCGCTGGATTGGTAAGTGACGCAGTTTGACGAAGCGGGGATATCAGGCGTCCAAGGAAGGGTGGAGGTTGCTGGGAGAGAAGAAGGCTGAGACCAGGTGTAGGCTGTTATTGTAATGAGGACAAAGGCGGTGAAGACCGTTAGCGGACGACATTCAAACTGAATAGGAATAACAGAATCCAGCACGCACTTGTGCCATTTGCCGTGTAGGTGCCGACTTCGGTTTGGATGTCACCGTCACACGAGAGGAAGGTGTCGTTCGCATAAGCCGCCGGAGCGTTGTATCTGCAGCCCAACAGGTCATAGATGCTATATCAGAAAAGAGGATCAGCCCACTTTCCAAGTCGATTTTCTTGCACCTTGATGACCGGCAGATGGGAATACTGAACGCTGCTCACTTCTGACAATAGTTGGCATCGGTCGAGTAGCCAGGATCACACAGTTTGAAGCAGAACAGATCACCATCGATAAAGTTGTTCCAGCTTTGGGTCTGCACGTAGGTGGTATTGGCATCGGTGTTGTTTTGCGTGCTGGAGAATCCCGTAGAATACACTAGACCTCCCAGGGGATTGCCTAAGTAATCCGCGCCGTGAGGATCCAATTCACCCCCCGCATCGTCTATGTCGAGGTTGAGAGCATTCAGGTTGATGATACCCGTGATTTGAATGTAGGCTGGGGTGCGCATGAACTGCAGTGCGGGAGAAAGAGAGTCAGTTCAGCTTAGCTCATGATGGAAATCTGATATCAAGCTTTGAAAGATGAATACACACTTGCAGACCTGTAATTGCGCCTGGCGCAAGGATTCGCCCGCCGTGGCCAGTCAAACTGCACTGCAAGGATGTCAGTCGGTGGTGTATGAAGATATAAGTCTTGGCGTGAAATGAACGAACATATGCCACGACAGCTGCTTCGACATTGCCGATATACTCGTTGGCAGATGTTCCATTGGAGTTGTAGCCCGGTGCGCCCCAAAGGCAAAAGTCTGGCCAGAGCGCTGTCAGCTTGAACTCTACTTCGTTGACGCAATTTCATATGACAGGTGGTGTGGTGATGACTCACCACTAATGCTGTTGATCTCCAAGGTCTGGCACTGCGAGTCTGCGCCTTCAGTGGTGGAGTTGCATTCGTTGTCTGCATGATGGGAGCCATTAATGAGCCAGTGACACCGAAGAATGAAGGAGGAATCAACGTACAGCCACTCTGGGGTCCACGGCCTGTGGCGTAAGGGTTGACTTGGTAAGGGATATCGCTGTACGGGTAGAAGTAGCTGCAGGCGAAGTAAGGATCAGTGTGCAATTCTTTTCATGACCCAGTAGTAAATAAGTCTGAGAGGGGAGTGTGATTGGGTAGCAGAGGGGAGTAGTGAAGGGGAGTAGTAAAGGGGGTAGACCTACTCGGTCAAAGGCAATGGCGAGGTAGTCTCGTACGTCGTGACGGAAGAAGCTCGTTCAGCAAAATGATTGACGTGGGTCGGCGCAGGAGCAGCGGTGATAGTCGATAGGTCCGCGACAGCTGGGATCGGAGAGAGGGTCAAGGCTATACCAGCCAGCAATGGGAGGAGGGACAGTGCGGCGCTCATCGCGAAAAGTATGAGAGTGGAAGGGACAGTGGGTAGGGCTCTGTGATATCCTGAGGTCGGAGGAAGAGAGAGTGAGTGAGCGAGGGGATCTTGAGTATGTAAGTAGTAACGAAGGAGAACGAGAAGAGATGAGAAGGAAAGATGAAGAGATGATCGACAAAAAGCGCGGTGTCGTTGGCTAGACGTGCAACGCGATGCGGTTATATATTTCTAGTCAGTACGAGTATTCAGTATTCAGTATTCAGTGACCAGCCAGCCAGCCAGGCGGGATTTGCGACATTTGATCAAAAGGATCGAGCATCCTGGGCCTAAGGGTAAGCAAAGCACAAAAACAACCGTGTCGTTGCAAACTCACTGGCAGAGTACGTGACAGGATGCCGGTCAGTATACCCGCCCTACGCGACTCACGGCACAGCCTCCTTCCTGGTCCGTGCCCGGTGCGCTGTGCCCAGTGCGAGGTGAGCAGGAATAGAACAGTATAATGCAAGTAGCCATGCCCACGTAGACTGAGCTTAAAATACATTGGTCACGGGGATCCAGCAATCGAGAATAGAATACTATGATTGAATTCAAATCTTACGGCAACAACACCCGCTTTTACTATCGCGACTGCGCACATTTAGGCTCAGATCTGCCCTCCGCTTGCATCGCGGCGTTACGTTCACTTCTATATGTATGTTCATCCAGCTCGACACGTACATATATATGCTCACATGCATGTGTTTGGCACTCTGCTAATAGCAGCGATCAATCAACAACGGACCCAGAAATCACACGCGAATGAACATGACAACAAAACCTATGCTACAGATATTCTCCCTATCATATAAAAATAAACCGCGATGGACTAAACTAGCGCAACTCTGGCTTTGCCCAATCCACCGCGGAAATTTCTCATTCCTCCTACGCGACTCGCGGCTTGTTCTCTCTGGATCTGAGCAAAAGCTTCTAGTATATGGCATGGTAACAGCGGTTCCCTGGCTGATGGGGGAGGAGCGAAGAGCGATATTGGGTGAATAGATTTGGTTGATGTCACATCTTCGTCCAGCTTGGCTCGTTTCGTGGGTGACGTTTCTGCGGTTGATTTGCGTTTCACGGGTGATGTCGATCGACCCGTCCCTGTCGTGGCTGTAGCAGTGCCTCGGCGCTGTAATGATGGCGCAGTGGTTGTCTGAGTCACAGGCTTGGATCTTTCCAGTCTTTCCCGCAAATCCAACGCTGTGACACATAATGACCGGACCATCTCAAACGAGAGGAAGCCCAGTATATCGATGATGTCGTCATTTGGTCTAACGTCCAGATATGCTGAAAAGTTGATGAAGTCGCGGAATCGACGGGCTTTGCGATATGTGAAGCTTGCTTGGCGGCAGTCGGAATAATGCACGTATTCGTCTTTTGTCATCTTCTTCGTGATCTCGTCGGCGTCCTGAGCAGCGATATATCAATCAGCATTTGTCCGATGTTAGCAAATGGTTGCAATACTCACGCGCAATCGCTGCATGCTATCCTGATGCGCCTGCATCTCGTCCTCGTCCTCATCCTCTTCTTCCTCGCGGTTCTGCTTGCTGGGCAACGATCGCAAAAAGTCTGAAAAGGGCGTAAGGAGTTCCCAGGGGAGTTTGACCATAGATTTGCGACCTTTGCTCGCTGCTTTGTCTAGATTCGCGTGTCAGAAAAATGGTCCAGCTTGTCGCGGCTGTGATACAAACTCCGCGTGAACACCTGCTCGACTCACCATCCGTTCCATCCACTTCTAGTTCAACGTCGCCACCTCGTTCCTCCTCTTCTTTGGCGCGTTTCCTCACATCCTTCCATGACAGATATGTTCGAAGGCGGTTGACTTTCCCTCTGTCATCGCGAATGAGAAATATAAGGTCTTCCGCGGAAAGGAAGCGGGATGAGCGGAGGTGGGTGAGCAAGCGGGCGCGTGTGACCTAGAGTGGGCATAAGTGTGAGCCGTTAGCGCAGGATCAATTCAAACAGGAGAGGTGGACGTACAATCTCGATGATTTGCCCTCTGACGATGTCCTCGACTAATCTGACGGCTTCGGGCAACGGATCTTGCACTTCGCCAAAGACGAACATCTACAAGCGTCTTCGTCAGTCAATGGCCTCCAGGGGATAATCATGGTTGGATGAAGAATCACTTGCACTCGCACTCACCATCTGGCTGATCTCGCTGGTATATTTGTAATCGCCCTTATCCCCACTCCCCGTCTTTTTCCTCTTAGCACCGCCCTTCTTCTTCTCGTCCTCGCTCTCAGCTTCGTCCTCTTCTTCGGGTGTAGGAGAGCGTGACCGACGGCGCGCTCCGGCAGCGCTAGCGCTAGTCGATGCTTGAGGATGGGTCGATGATGATGCAGTAGCCATAGTCGGTGAGTTCGAGATAGGTAATCCGAGTGAGCGCTGAGGTGGCAGAGCCAGGGATGCCATCGTTTTTCGATATGTGTCGTGCGGGGTGTGTAAGGGTTATGACTAAGAATGATGGATGGAGTGAGTCGTCCTGCTTGCCTCACGAGAAGTGGAGCGGTAGCGGCGAATTATTTTTATAGAGTTGGTGGTATGTCCGCGGAACGGAGATGTGCTGTTGACCGATAAGAGGGACCGATGCCCCCTGATGCACACTCAGTATCGATATGCTAGACCAGCTGCGTATGAATGTATACCGCAGTGAGAGTTGAAAGAGAGTGAGCGTCGAGAACGACTTTGTCGAGTTGATTCAAGTTTTTGATGGTGCGGGTCGATCAATTAGCGCGGTGCCTCGATTGTCCTACTACTATGTGGCTTATTGGCGTAAAGGCGGGTATAACGTTTTTTAATTTTCGTCTTGCAGCTCTCTACTTCACTAGTCTATGCTCGAGGTATATGTTTTTATTAATGGTGAACGAGTCGATGTCAGCAATTAAGCATTGAATAGAAGAAAGGATACGAGTAGCTAATGAGTGTATGTGCTGTAAACTGCGCCGAGTGGTCGAAGGGTGGAAGGGTGAATGATAAGCGCGTGTAAGCGAGAAAGTGCGTAAAGTGGAAGGAACCAAGCGGAGCTGGGCCGGAACGCACAATGCATCACGCACGTTGCCCGCTTGTCATTAGTAATCTGATCGGCCGTCCGGCCGGCTTGGCTAATTCTTTGTCTTCGGGATCCATATAGTGCATTTAGGCAGTACAATACATGCAATGCATGCGTAGACGTCGCTTGCCGAGTGAGAAGGAGTAGAGCACAACCGCCGATTCGCTCGTGCTCTGGCTCTGTGCTCGTGCGTAAATGTAGATGGGAATGTAACTCGCGCTCTCGCTTAGGTGGTGGGCGGGGAATTTTCAGAATACGAGTATTACTCGAGTCATCGGCCCGGTCCGAAAACCAATTTCATTTACATTATTCCTATTGGGCCCTTAGGTTTTGCCTTGGCTTTTCCTTGCCTTGCCTTGGCTCTACATTTTGTTGGAGTATGGTATGTTTTGCCTGAACTTGTGCCTGCGTCGGTAACGGTAAAATGTATCCACTCATTGATTCGTTATTCGTTACTCGTAAACGAGCAAGGGACGCGGGGTCTGAGTCAAACCTAGGGCTAGAAACATTTATAGCCGTGGCCACATGGGGCCGTGTACTTGGATTTATCTTTTTACACGACTTGCGCGCGGCGGAGTTGAGACATGCGGTTCACGACTTGGGCGGAATCTTATTGGCTAGCGAACATTGGGCGCTTGGGTTTCGTTTTTCGTAAGAATGCAACGCCGAGACCCGGAGATCGTTTACGTTACGCTATATCTGCGCTTACGTTGACATTTACGCTTCCAAAGGAAGTTCGTTCCGACAACCCAATAGTACGAGTAATCAGCCTATCGGAATGTTCTCAGAAAGCCTATTCCATTCCAGATATCGAGCATGATTGGCCTCGAATGCCGCTCATCCCGCGGGCGAGTAATCTCCTCGAACAGTAACGAGCTCGGTAAACCGAATGCTCGTACGCTCGTTTGTGCAGTGACACTTACCGAAAGCCTATACTGTAACGAGGTGAACGTTCTGTAATAGTGCCTCGCTTGCATTTGCGTAATACCGCACCATCGCAATCCCAAATACCAAACGAATCGTGAACAATTAAGTTAGTGATGCCATTCACCGTTAAGCGCCCAGCGGCTATGTCGTGCCTCTCTACGCTCCCGCGGCCGCTGGAATCGAATAGCCACGTACTCTCCTGCTGCTCTACTGCTCTACTGCTCTACTTTCCTACTGCTCTACTACTTTACATATCTGCGGCTCTGCACCGCTGGGGTTACTCTGCTCTACTGCGCTGCTGTTCAACGGATACGCTGCACTATGGGTACTTTGCACTGCTGCTCGTACTCAACTCTATGCAGCGCCATCGTCCGTTATGGTTCTAAGCGGTACACCGAGCCATCGTTTGTTATATCGCCGGAACTCGCTTCGCTTGGTCGGTCGGACCGAACCGACTTTCTTCCTATTCGCCATTGCGGCATTGCGGCCTCCACCAATACCGACGGAATCATACCTTTCTCGCTTGTATGACATGTCTCAAGTTTCGCGCTTTAGGTGGTGATATCACTACTAACTTTTTCGTCTACCTGGTCGACGTCTACGTCTACTTCGTCTATCTCGCCTATCGTCTTCTTCGTCACCCTTGTCCAATCTTACGCGATCAGTACAACAAGCGGGGAGCAGAGCCCGCGAGACTGCCGTCTTGGCTTTTGTGTTTCGGATCTTAGGCAAAGTGTCGCTGTACTGTGAATTCGTTTAGCTGCAACCGAGATGCAGGATCGAAATCAAAATCAAAATCAAAATCAAAATCAATTCAGATCAACATCCTAGATTCAGATCAACATCCTAGATTCAGATCAACATCCTAGACGTCGTTTTTATCCATTTTACGATCTCACCCAACACGACAATATCATATATGCACGAGTCTGCATACCCACAGTACCAAATCATCAAGCTATCAAAGCTCGTAGCTTGTGAAAGTATCAAGTCATCCAAGTATAACCAAGAAACTAAGTAATTAATCATAAGAATAGTCGTTATCGTTATTGCCGTTCGTGACATGTCAAGTCGTTAATCATCCTCTGATTCCAAGATACCCAGCTGTTCGCGTCGCCGCAAAACCCATTTCTAATTGAAGTGACGTATACTCACGCCGCCCCTACCCACTCCTCACTCGCCGCCGTGGGATCATCTCTCAACCACCGCGCAGCTTGGGGATCAGATCGCCAAACCCTCGTTGCGAGATCGTCTGACGATGCTGCGAGCTAGATGACCCAACGTCGTCAGCATGATGCTGCAGGAGAGCGATAATTAATCATAGCTACTCACCATGTCCTTGCCCCAGTCGACGGCGCAAACTTCTCGTTCTTTGTTCGCAGGCCAAGCCACACCTCCAGGACCCATACGCAGACGCGTTGCACCAACGTGCCCATTCTCATCCCCTTTAGCATTGAGATCCCAAGTCATTGCTCCGCCCCGGCAAGATCCGCTTGATAGATATCTGCCATCTGGCGAAATGGCTAAGCGAATGTAGAACGACGAGACGAGAAGATTCGGATCAGAGTACGTTTTGGGGAGTATCGCTTCCGGTGATTCTGACTCTGGATCGCTCGACGCTGCAGAAGGACGGAGCGTATGTACTCTCGAGTCACCACATAGCGCGAAGAGATCACCAGTAGTGGGTTGCTCGCACATTGCGTTGATGGATCGCGGGCGTCGCGATGGGTTGGCGCATAATAACGTGGGATCGGGCAATGAGCCGTACGCTGAGCAAGTGCCGCGGCCTTCCGGATGCCGTGAGGTGGGTTCGGTGAAACGTAGATCCCACAGCTTGACGATCCTGCTTTATCAGCAATTGCTCACAAGACCTTTACTCACCCGTCGAACGACCCGCCAGAAGCCAATACACCCGGCATGCTTTGAAGCGCGACCAGACTCGTGACGGAACGAACAGATGTGCGCTATGTACAGCGATCAGTATGGCTCGCATGAACGCACACAATCAATAATATGACACTTACGCCTCCACCCCTTTTACCATCCCCATGAGCCTGCTTGATCACCATGACCGGGTCGAGGCAGCTTGAGCTGTGTTCCGCCGTGAAACCAGGAACGCCAGAGCTGTATCGCTCTCTCGACTGACTTCTAGATGGACTAGGCGACTCGCTATCTCTACTAGGTCGACCTTGACATCGTACATCGTATATCAGGATATTGCCATCCCTGCCGCCTGTCGCGACGACGGAAGACGCGGTGGACGGGTCCGAATGAGACCGAGACGGATCGAAGAATACGGCAGTTTTCACCGAGGATGTATGACCTCTGAGCGTAGCTATCAGAGTAGGCGTGGGAGTAGTGAGCGCGTGGAGACGCGTGCTCTGATCGCCAGACGCGCTGAGCTGCACATTGTCAGCAAAGACCATCTCGTGTATGATACTCACAACTCGCTGATCGTCTGCAGACCACTTGAAGTCGAATATGGCATTGCCGTGAGCGCGCCACCAGAATCCTTTTTCTTCGCGATGCGCTCCAAGACCTTCATCAACATCGACAATCCGGACTCCGCCCTCTTCGCCGGCAACAGCGATTAAGCGTCTGTGTCCAGCTGCTCTAGCCGAGGACGCGTCCCAGTGTTTAGCAATGTTGTTGAATGCCAGCGATAAAGGAGGGGCGAACTCGCGTGGACGGCCTAAAGGCGGATGCAGTGAGGGCAGAAGGAGGATCGACGGCGGTGTGAGTGGGTTATAGGGTGCTATCGAAGTCACCAGCGTGGATAGGTACGGATCTTGTGGCGGTATATCTGTGGAGTATTAGCATGGAATACAAGATTGTAGGTAAAGTAGCGACTTACAGCGATGTGTAGTATTGAGCATAGTAGACGGGCGCGTCGCGAGGCCCAATCGCCGTCGTCCACGTCGCCAGGCGCCCGGCACCTCTGCCAAACATGGTACATCCGCAGCATCGATAACGACTCTCCGTTTACCATGCTTAACATTGGTGGTGACACGCTCGTAAGCTAATGGGGTCGAAGGCAAGAACCACTCCGGTATACTCGAGACGCGTCCGTGTGATCTGGGCTCCTCGTCTTCTTGCTGAAAAACAAGAGGCTCAATCTTAGGTCTCTTACGAGCGATAGATGAATCATGAGACGAGGTTGACGTAGGCGTTCGTTTTTTAGTCAAGAAGATCGGCGCGAGCTTTCGTGTACTAGATGAGGAGGACGCGCCAGGAGACGATGAAAGAGAGTGAGCATGGGGTAAAGGGGTGTTGAGCGGGAGAGACCCCAATGGCAAACGGTGTTCCGCCATTGCTCAATTGTCGGTGCGAGAAGGAAGGAGGAAGGGAGCGAGAGAAATGGTATTTGCGATCAATGCAAGTGATGAACAACGCGTTCAGAATGAGAATGATAATGTAGAGAAAGACGTAAAGCGGAATTTGCACAAAAGTGATTTTGCGCGTCAGTACCAAAAAGTCGTGTTTCACCTCCACTAACGAGTTGCATCGCGTCACATTAGCAGGTGAGTCACGTGGCTGAGCTCTGAGTCGTGTGCCGTAGGGTATGTAAGACATTACGACATGGTACAAGCTGCATCTCATAGCTCGCGACAGTGCTACGCTGCTACCTTTCTACTACTCCGCGTCCACTTGCGCTTCTGCTTCTGCGTCCACTTGTACAGCTTCTTCGGGATCTACGACTCCACCAACACCTTTGAAATCCCTATCCTCGCCCATCATGGTCAATCCAATCTGATGCCACGTCGCTGTCTCTTCTCTACTAATCTCTCTCAAGACCATCGTAGCATAAGTCGATGAGCCCAAGGTCAACTCGACTTTTAACGCGTGGAACTTCCCTTCCGGATCATGTGACGCCGGTGGGTTCAAGCCTAGGATCTTATCTTCGTCTGATTGCACGAGAGCAATGTCCGGGTCGGTGTATTGTACGTGTGACCATGTACAAGATTGGGGTTTGAGAATTATCCGTCTGTACGATCCTGGCAATGAGTATTCCCTATTATCGTAAAAGGACACAAACGTCAGGCACTCCAGTACGGTCACCACACCAGAAATGGCCAAGAATCGACTGACCGTTGCTCTCTTCGCATTCGTTGCGGATCGAGCCCATCGGCCTTCATCATTCCTTCATACAAGTCGCCAATCTGACCAGCTGGATAATCGACATCCCACCCTGGTAGAGGCATCAAGACATCGAATATGGTGTATGTCTTAGCGGCAATATCGTCTTCAGTGATGCGTTTGACTTCGGGAGACGAAGTGGTGGCCCAGTTTCGGATTGGTCGACCTCTGCGATCCTTTGCATGAGCTGGGACATCATCTACAAAGTACAATTGCCAGTATTAGCGGATCTGCCACGCAAGGAAGATTCAATTAGCTTCGTACTTACTTGGCTCGTCGCCGTCGGCTGTCGCCTCTTTGTCGGCGAATACCAGGTCACCGACGAGTGGCTCAGTTGAAGACAGCTTGATCCGTTCCGAGACAATCATGTTCCACAGATAGCTTTGGTAAGCGTGGACATACATGGTGCGGAGATTCCGAGGGATCTATAGTAGGGCGAATTGAGTCAGCCAGCGCTCTTTGCCTTCTTTGTTTACGCTTGAGATTCTTTTCTGGAATGGTTGATACCCTAAGACCCGCACCACTCACACTTCCTAATGCCCCGACTTTATCCTCTGTCCGTCCTCTCCTTTTCCAGAACTCCCATATACTCCGCTCCGCCACCCCTCTCCTTGGCATGAGCTCGAGAGCCTTTGCATAGTCACCATCTTCCAGCCATGCCAATCGCGCGGATACACAGTCGGGATGTTCGCCTTCGCGTAATGACAAGAGCGAGTCAATCGCTTTCGTCCATTGTGATTGCAATATTGCTAGACCTGTAATGTGCGTTGGCACAGAGGCTGTTCCGAATCGCTGCATTCCTATGTTGCAATCATGAAGCTCAGCATTGACCTAGTTCGCATAACCAAGCAGGCTCCACGCACCATAGTAGTTGACAAATCCTTTGTCTCGCACCGAAGTCATTGTTTTGTCGATCTCTCCAACGTCTTCCGTTGGCACATTGCTGAATGCACCGTATTTCGTAAGCTCATAGCGCTGAGTTGTTCTGCGGGAGGTCGAGCAGAATCAAACGCACCGTAGTGTAATAAGGAAAGAGTTGCCCTTCAACATGCCCAATTCCAAATACTGATCCGAATACTCCAGATCTCCAATTCGTAGACCGCGGTCACCCCTCTCTTCTACCGCTTGCTGTTCAGTCCTCCAACCTTGTTTCACGCCATTGACTGTTCGCCAAACAGAGCCAAGAGTCCGTCCGTTCCTCTTGACACACACGCGCTGTACGGTGACTGCTCGTTTATCTTTTGTTCCGCATACGCTCATGTCTTTCGGCTGACAATTGAGCTGTCTCTGTAAGTAACCCAGCGCATCCATCGTCTCCCTGTTGGATTTGTGTAGGGTGAAATGGATATATTGACCTAGCTTCTGTCGATCTGCATGGAAGGTCGTCATTAGCTCAGTACCGGCATACTTGACCAGAACTCACCTCTGTCACCACGTTGGTTATTACCACGTCCAGAGTCCCCTCGAGCCCACTTGATAGCCACCTTGCTGTCTTTGGTAGAACTCTCGAACAAGCCATTGAACGCTTCGCGGATCGCTTTGTGCGCCGCAGTTCGTTCCTCTTTCACAACAATGGCCTACAGCTGAACTCAGCACAAGCATCCGGGATGTGATTAGGCACTACGCAACTCACCTGCGACAAAACCTCTCTATCATCGCCATAAGCCGTCCACCATTTTCCC